>JANHGD010003051.1:98728-109981 GCA_027560375.1 Imantodes cenchoa
ATTGAGTGGGGTTCTGCGATTTTTAATCCCCATAGATATGCTGGGATTGTATGTCCCTAAATTCCTAGTATAAATAATTGAAAAGAGCTGAAGAGAATAATAACTGAATGGTAACTTTTTTTCCCCAAGACGCAACAATCATAGAAAAAAATGCAACGAGATTGTGATAATATGTGGTTGACAGTCAGATTCCTTGTCAGTCATAATGCATACTTTTTTGTTACTTTATGTTATAGACTATTTTATTGCAGTTGTTTGGGCTCCTTAGTTTTTGTAGGATACTTTGAGTTGCTAGCGTCATGAAGTTTTGTTTCTCCTTGAAGACCTGAGGAACCATTTACTCCATGATTGTGAGAAAATTGCCGTTCTTCTTAAGATGAAGCAAGGAGACAGAAAAGTACATGTTAGAAAGAATATTGAATTAAATCCAGTAAGTATAGTCTGGTTTTTCATAAGGACCCTTGGTCAAACTCAGTAGAAATCATACTGGAAACAACAAACAAGCTGGATATTCAGCTCAAACTGACAAACTCAGGAATCTTGTGTGTTTTATGCAGCACACCTTCCCTGGCTACCTACAACCCTTAGTGTAGCTAAGGCAGATGGCAGGCAATTAATGAGCAGTGCATTAGTGGCGCTACCTGGTATGATGTTCGTCCATCGTATTTCGAAGAAGACCTCGACATCCGGGGGGATGTCAAGACTTGCGTGTGAATTGGATTAAAGTGAGGGAGAGGTGCACATAGTCTGCCTCACTCTCTCTTGCCAGATTCCATCTTGCTCCAAATAGAAGGACAAGAGTTGAGACAGTTGGAGATGGGCTGGGTGCAGTGGTTGACCAGGGCGTCTTTCGTGTCTTGTCATGTTCTTAGCATACCACATTGCTTGCAGAGACTGCCTTCATGACCATTGTCCTATTCTAGTAGAATTCATCCGCTCAGTCCGCCAGAATCTGTCTTCACATGCTCGGGATAGACAAGTCCCTATCTCACTGAAGGTCAATGACCCATCGGCTACTCTCAACCTGGTTTGGCCAGCCTGTCGAAACTGTTGCCCAGGGTGTGGCTGCTGCAAATGCTAGAGTTCCTGGGAGCCATAGGTGAGAGCTGAGTGACAGGTGGGGACCAAAGGTGAACCAGCTGCCCTAAAAGCTGCCCTAAAATGAGCTGCCATAAAAGGACACGACATGCTCCTACACCAAAGATGCTACCCCTCCCTGAACATCACATACACCCCATGGATGAGTAGACAAGGTTGGAGACCGAGACAGGAAGAAGCCTTAAATATCTTTGTAATTTACATCTTAATCACAGCCAGAGAACTTTTGTGGATGTAACACTGTATTGTGTGAAAACTTGGCACAAGTGGCATTTTAAAATCCTCTGCCAATTCTGGAGTAAGGAATTTGGATGGACAATTTCTTGGATTATCTTCAAGAGAAGGCAAAATGAGTAAATAGGAGGACTCCCTCATAGTGATTACAGTAGCACCACTACTGAACAAGCCCAGATAGGAAGAATTTCCTGATGACTTTCTTACAGATGAATTAAAACATGGAAAGCCAGAGAGGCTTATACAGCAGAGGTTATAGTCCAATGAGTGACCGACTGGCTTTCACACACACTCTTTTGACTCCTTTATAAACTAAGGAAATACAATAATGCTTCATTCTACTCTCTGCTCAGCATTCATTAGGATATGGCATCTATATTATGCAACAATGCTGCTTCCTACAGGAAGGCAAATTAATCCGCCATGTCATATGTGCACAGGGCGGGTTCCACGTGCAGCACTCTACCGGTGCGATGCGCGCACAGCCCAAGGCTGCGGGAGGACGTGCGCCCCCCCACGTGTGCGCCCACATGCGAGTTTTTGGTTTCTGTGCATGTGCAGAAGCCAAAATCTCACGAGACAATGCTCGCCCAAATGAGATTTTGGCTTATTTTTGCTTCTGTGCATGCGCGGAAGCAAAAAAATCACAGACATCTCGCGCGCGCGCTGTCTCACAAGACGACGCATGCATGAGAGAGATTTCAGCAAATCTTTTTGCTCCTGCGCATGTGCGGAAGCAAAAATAAGCCAAAATCTCATTTGGGCAAGCGTTGTCTTGCGAGATTTCGGCTTCTGCGCATGCGCAGAAACCAAAAAACCAAAAAAAAGATGGCAACTGCAACAGCTCGGTGGCAATGGCACCAGAGCCGTTGCCCTATTTTGCGGGCCCTACTGTGGCAGCAGCGTGGGCCGCACCGGTAGCAACCCACCACTGTATGTGCACCAGCTGAACTGAGAATACGCTGTGAAATTTCTTTGACAGCTTGGTCGTACAACTTCTCCAATCTGCTGTCCTTTAGAAGTGGAGAACTAAAATATCCATTATTTCTCATCATCCTACAAGGAAGTCAGAGCCCCATAACACATACACAACTGTCTTGGTCTCCTCATCTGAGAAATAAATGACACGCACAACCAGTTGGGTGGCAGGTGCTACTTCCATGACCAAACTATTGTTGCACAGCTTGTCACATTTTGGAGGATCTTATGACTATTGAAGACTTATCGGCTTCCTTCTAAATCAGAAACTTTTCCCAGGCTGTAACAGAAAGTGGAGAACAGTCATGTTGGAGCTACTGTTGATGGAGATTGACATCTGCCCAACCAGGAGGTTCTTTATTTATAGAAAAGTCTTTGAACAGACCACTGCAGTTTAGTGTAGTAATAACAAGTTACAGCAAATTCAGAGAGTGGTAGAGTGTAACACAGCCATGCATTACGCCCCATTCTAAATTATCTTTGAGAAAAAGTCTGTAATTAAGGGAGATTTTGAATGGCAGAACCTGGGTCATTCTAAGGGATACTTTCTCAGTTATTTTTATGGGCAGGCAGGGGAAAAAAACACAGGCTGCCAAGTGGAGTGGGTTTTCATATAGTCCTTTTTTAGCTTTGATGACTTTGGAAATCCAGGTTAAGTATAACAATTTTTTTAAAAATACCTAGAATTTAGTATCTCACAAATAAGATTAATTACAAATGTTAGTGTCACATGTGAGCAAAATTGTGTTCCTCTTTCACTGAAAGTATCCTGGAAAGAGACTATTCCAGAATAGATAAGGAGGAAATCTAGGCATGCCTTGGATTAAAGATGTCTCATTAATCATCTTCCAAATTTGTGTCCACTTATATATCAAAATCTTTCCATAGCTGAGATAACCCAAAGAAATGCTAAGGTGCTAAGTGGAAGTATTGAAAAATGTGCTTTCCCTGACTCAGGAGACTGCTTGTGGATAATGTAAAGTATATTGGTGTACACCAGAGGTCTTCCAACTTGGCAGCTTTAAGACGTGTGGACTACAACTCCCAGAATTCTCCAGCCAGCAGGCTGAAGAATTCTGGGAGTTGAAGTCCACAAGTCTTAAAGTTGCCAAATTTGAAGGCCTCTGGTGTACATCAAAGAGATGGTTAGAAATATTGAATTCCATGATGGCAATCCAGTTGGTTCTGTTCAGACACTAACTGAAGGGTCCTTGGATATTCTCTGAGTTTGGTTGTTTTCTTCCAGATGTTTCATTACCCAAACTAGGTGTCATCATCAATGTTGATGATGTTACCTGGTTTGGACAATGAAACATCTGCAAAAATAATAAGAGAGAGCAGCAAAGACCCCTCATTTCAACCTTGAGCTACAAATATTCTCCTTTATTGATACTGACCTGTTTGTCTGCCCTTCCCTCTTCCAGTCTGGTGTGGAATCTGGATTTCTTGGAACCACAGCTCCTCCCTCATTTGCAACTGGGGCGATCAAGCAATCATCCAGGCAATGCACAGAGGACCTGTTCTTGACATCAACTTTACTGTTCCCATTTATGCAAACACCATGGATACCATTGCTGAAAAAACCTGATTCTTTGAATTGCTTTGTTATCTGTTGGTTTCAATTCATTGTGTGGTCAGCCCTCATTGTGTGGTCAGCCCTAATAATCAATAAAGCAAGCAACCAAGAGTAAATAAAGCAAGCAACCATGTAAATAACTCTTTGCTGCAAACTGTGTGGACAAAGGAGGGCAACCCCTGAAATTGACTAACCCATTCTGGCTTCAGACATGTAATTGAAAGTGAAATAATAATAATAATTTTTTTTTTAAACCCTCTGCTTTTATATTTGAGATAGTTTTGCCTTGGGGAATTCCCTTCTCAGAAGTTGTGGCTTCCAAGGAAACTCCTTTGTCTTGGAATTCACACATCCCAAAGAGAAACCACTTTGTCAGACCTCTACTGTTCAGTGGTATCTCTCATCTGAACACATCAAGTTGGTCACTACACAGTAGCCAGATGCAAAACAGTTTGCCTTTTTTCTTACTACCCAGTGGTTCAATAATGGAATGATGCAATCATAGTTGATAAAGACTTTTTAAAAAGATTTTTAAAAAACAATCAATTGTACAACAGGACAAACCAAGAACCCAAACTCTTAATACATAGAGTAATTTCTGTGAGGTGTGGATGTCGGATGAGGTAGATCTTTCAGCAGAGGGAACCACCAGTCATAGTCCCTGGTCTGCTACGTGTTAAAGGTGTTCAGGTAGCAACACAGTGCAGACTCACTTCAGGTACACGGTAAAGGTGTTTTGTGGGGGAAATCCCTGAATGTGGCCTAGAATGTTCTACCTTTTTACTGTGGCAATACATTTTGTTTAAAAAAGAATTACAAATTGACAAGAAAAAGTGACTGCAGATCTTGCCTGCTGATAATGTAAGCATCTCACACCCCGATTGTCTCCTGAACTTATTCATCTGAGCTCTGAATATGGAGAAAGCATCTTATCATCTTTATCCTGGTTGTTTAACTTTCCTGTTTAATCTGTGACTTAATTTGTGCGTGTGACTAGATAAATAAGGCAAGAATTGAACTCAATTGACATAGGGGACAATGCATGTATTCTGTCTCAGATAGCAAAATTAATCATTTAGGCTAAAAAAAAAAAAGACAGTGATGATTTCCAGAAGTTCCATATAGAGTAACAGCCATCAAGCCATGAACAAACTGTTTGAACATGTTCTATTAAATGTAATTAAATTCATATGGGGGAATAAAAAATTAACTTGGCAGCACATTTTTGAAACAGCTAGGACAAGACAGAAGCCAGGGAAACCAATGAGAACTAACAAAAAAACACAAAATTAGCCACTGTAAATAGATTTTTTTCAGACAAGAAGTTCGGCAACAAATCTTTTTTTTTAAATGAAGTCTTATTATTGCCTTATTATGCTATAATGTTGCATTTGTTTCAAAGAAGAAAAAGTTATTTTCATCCAGAAAAAGAGACTTTCCGAGGGCGTATGCATGCACATGCACACACTTTGCACTTTGTTGTCTCAACTGCCTCTCACTGCAATGATGGAAAGGAAAGTACCTGAGGAGATAATTATACACCACCATCCTAAAGTATGGGAGAAAAACATGGTATCTCCATCATCAAGATTGTATTACCATCAAACCACCGATTTATTTGTCAGGCTGTTGAAAACGCAATTCCTCTGAAAAGGAAACAGGGAAATATCATTCTTCTATACTACAGTTGGGCTTCAACTGCAAACCAATGAACCTTAGACTGTAAGGCATGAGGAGATAGAAAATGTGAGAAATTAAGGTGGTGGTGAGAAGATTGCATATCATTAGTGGTACCCAAAGGTGGTTTTCTAATGGCAGCAGATTGCCGAATCAATAGTCCTAAACAAATATAGGTGAGGGAGACAGCCTTTTATGCTCATTATGTTCCACCATAGTTGCTAAACTCATTTCTGAATAAACATGTGGAATCAAGCTTTAGTGACTACCATGACGAAAGAGGAGATGGACATGGAAACAAAGGGATGAGAATGAGAAGAGGGACAACAGGACGTAATTAAACCACAGCTCTTGCCATTGTGGGCTCCTATAGCCAGGAATGAAATCCAACATGAATTATGTTCTCCATGCTGGAAGGAAGGGAGCTCTGGATCAGTACGAGAGCCTATAATGAAGCGCTCTCCTGGCTTTTACAAATGCCTACATCTTTTCCAGCAATAAACCCTAAATTAATAGTCTTGCTGCCATGAGGTAACGTGGTTTCAAAGCAATGTTTTATGGTTTGGACCTCTAGCACAAGTTCCTGGCCCCTGGGAATACTTTTGCAACTTGTGTGAATAGATGCTATGCTTGCTTTTAATTTACATATTTTGCATTTGTGTTAGTAGCACTCCCTAAGGCAGTGATGGTGAACCTTTTTTTCCTCAGGTGCTGAAAGCGCGTGCGCACGCACTATCATACACACGTGAGTGCCCACACCCATAATTCAATGTCTGGAGAGGGCGAAAATGGCTTCCTCCACCCGCCCCGGAGGCCCTCTGGAGGCTGGAAATGGCCTGTTTCCTGACTTCCGGTGGGCTCACTAGGTCCATTTTTCATCCTCTTCAGGCTCCAGATACTTCCCTAGAGCCTGGGGAGAGCAAAAATGCCTTCCCCCATGCCCCCCGAAGGCCCTCCGGAAGCCGAAAATGTCCTCCCAGAGCCTCCGTGTGAACCAAAATCCAGCTCCGTGCTGGAGCTAAGCTAGGGCAACGACTTGCGTGCCGGCAGATATGGCTCCACGTGCCACCTATGGCACGCGTGCCATAGGTTCGCCATCACTGCTCTAAGGTGTTGTGCTGCTTTTCCCTGTTCGTTGTTAGCCTTTCATCAGGTTTCTAATATAATGGAATGATTTCAATCTGAGTTTTGTCCTTGTGTTACCATCCATTTTTATTCCTATGGATTTCAACAACAAAAGAGACCAAGTACCATTATGTCCTTCATAAATTTTGCATCTACTGTAAACATGTCTCAATTGCCAAGCACCCAAATTTTGATCAAGCCACTGGGGGGAAGCTGTGATGGTCGTAAGTGGGAGGACCAGTTGTTAGTAACTTTTTTCTAGTATCTTTATAACTTTGAACAGTTGCTAAAAAAATAGGCGTAAGTTGTGTAGTAATTGCGTGATCTATTTGGCCAATTCTAATATACATACACTTTCCTACATTAAATTTCTAAATCAATTTTAGATCATGGCAAGATATTTTTGAGCTGGAAAGGTTCTGTTTGAAATCTCCCAGTCAGTTGCCAAATATTATGAAGGGCACAGTTTAATTTTGAAGAGAATTGCTGACACTTTTGGGACAAAACTATTTTTTCCAGAAGTGTTAGGTTTTCATTTCAAATTATAGTATTTGCCTTGAATTGTCAAAGCATTTAGAGGAAAAGTCTGTCTATGAGCATGAATTGCAGGGCAATTTTCCTACTTGCACATGTAGATTTAAAAGGAGGATCAGAGTTAAAGAGGCTGTGAATTAACCCTATAAACCCCATGTCAGGGTTCCAAATAATACATCTATAGCAAATAGAACTCCGAGGCAGGACGATTCCTCAAAGAACAGTTTTATTGAATATATCATATTGGCACATACTGGTGAAAACTGACTCTAAAGGTTCCCGCGGTTTTCACCTAAGGTTTTTCCCCTTTTCCCAAACAATCAGACACATGGTCCAATCAATGTGCTGCCCGGTTGCGTGGTAACTTCACTCCTCCTCTGTTCAGCCACCTGTGGGAATGTTCTTGGTTCCCAGGAGAAACTATTTTATTTTGGCTACAAAATCCCAGCTATCTCTATTCCCCACCCTCTCCTCATCTCCATTGTGGCAACACTGAAGCCTCCAAAATGGCCTCAATCAGGTCAGCTTCAGAGTTGACACCCCACTGTTTTTTATACCCAAGAAAATAAGGGGAGGGAGTGGAATACACCAACCTTGCTGAATACCTGACATCAGAGTCACTATCCAGCTTCCTCGTATTCTGTCAATGTAAATGTTTTTATAGAAATGTTCGGGGAGTTTGACTCTGATGGCAGGAACAATGAATTTATTAAGAATGAGAAGAGCATTTGGGGTATGGACATTGTTAAGGCTGTAAGGATTTGGTTTCTTTACTACGATCTTCTTCTTTTGTAAAGCAACTTGTGGTGGGGCAGCTTGGCATGTGATATTTTTATATTGGAAGGACCTCTTTTGTGAAATTACACACATCCCTTTTATATATATTTTTTCAGAGAGCAAGGTGTGGGCTGAGCTTATCCGAGCAGCACTGTGTTGTTGAAGGAAGCTAGGAAAGTAATCTATATAAATAAAAATGTAAATGTTCGTTTGTTCAAAATCTTAAATCTTCAAAAGTTCTTCACTGATTCCTTTGAAATTTTCACACCATATTGCATTCGAATACATGTGTGTTTTTATATACCTATATTATATAGATGTCACACCTGTGACAGGTAAAATATGCAGGTGCTTAAAACAGGACCTTAAAACAGGTCCTCTGCATTTCTGACTGCCACTTGTTAAAGGTCAGAGAGGCATTTAAATTTGCAAATAAAACACACCGTATTTTTCAGAGTATAAGACGCACCTTTTACACCCAAAAAGAGGGTGAAAACTGCAAAGGCCACAGCAACGCGTGGCCGGGTACAGCTAGTTATTTAATAAATTAGTAGATCTCCCGCCTTTTTCTCCAAATGACACTCAAGGCCATTTTTCAGTCTGACTTCTGGAACACCTTTGTCTATATTGGATTAAACATCCATTTCTTTTTCTTCTACCCTGTAAGTGAGGTCAGCTACATCTTTAGGGCCCGAATCCTGTCTTTAAACCCTTGAAGCTTTTACTCACAATGGAAAATACATTAACTGGGAGGGTGATACCTACATATTCAAGTTTCTCAAAATTGGTTTTTCTTGCTCTTTGGTCAACCTTTGGTCAACCTGAACTCTATTCAAATGAGACATTTTGCAACACTTGGTATGGCACCATTCTCTTCATCCAGGTAAAGAGGCCAGGCATTTTCTTGACAGCTGCCTTACAGTAGGAATGTAATGTTATGTGGCAATGACTGTAGGGGACAGGAGAAAGACCTACAGTCTGGACAATGGTCTGATAAGTCACAGCTAGGTCTGCAGGTGGGGGCAAAGCAATAGGAAGCATTTCAGAAGGAATCTCCTAGTTTTCTGGAGGCTAAAAAGAAAGGAGGGGATAAATACTTTCAGTCTTCCAAAATTAATGTCAGCCTTGAAGCTTGACTCAGCCTTCCATCCTTCTGAGGTGAGTAAAATGAGGACCCAGATTGTTGGGGGCAATATGCTGATTCTTTAAACCGCTTACAGAGGGCTGTAAAGCTCTATGAAGCGGTATATAAGTCTAAGTGCTATTGCTATTGCTATTGCTATTGCTATTGCTATTGCTATTGCTATTGCAAGGTAATCCAGACAAGAAGCACACCCAGATGATCTAAGCCTTCTTTATTGTAAGGTTAAATTAAAGATAGCAATAGCAATAGCAATAGCACTTAGACTTATATACCGCTTCATAGTACTTTACAGCCCTCTCTAAGCGGTTTACAGAATCAGCATATTGCCCCCAACAATCTGGGTCCTCATTTTACCCACCTTAGAAGGATGGAAAGCTGAGTCAACCTTGAGCCTGGTGAGATTTGATCCGCTGACCTGCTGAACTAGCAGTCAGTGTTATATCTGTGATCCTCTGCTAGAGCCTCAATGCTGGAACCTCAAAGCGGAATGCAGAATAGAAATGAAACTGTTATTTCTTCTAATCTTGGCAGTCAAGTTATGCTGATGTAGTTTATTGTTGTATTTGCTGGGTTTTTGGACCTACAACACACTAAATGAACTCCCAAACCTCCTACCTAGTGAAAGGATTTTGCATTTGTTCAGTTGAAATTCATTGTGTTGGTTTTTACCTATTGTTCCAGGTTTTCAAGAATCTTAATACTATCCCATATGGATTTGCTATCCCCCTGTAATTGTGTTATCTTTAAGAAGAATTCAAATGGAATGGAAAACAAGGATTAGACACTAAAGCTATTGAAGGAGTTGGATATCTTTAACCTTGAGAGAAGATGATTGAATGGGGATATGAAAGCATCATTCAAATATGTGAAAGAATGTTATCTAGAAGAGGGTCAGGACTTGTTGTCTATCATTCCAGAATACTAGACATATAATAATGGATATAAGTTACAGGAAGACAGATTCTGATTGAAACTGAGACAAAACCTCTACCAGTAAGAGTAGTTTGACAGTGAAACCAATTATTCAGAGGAGGAGTAGGACTCCTCTCGGTGAATGAATTCAAGCAGAGAATAAGCAGTCATTTGACAGGATTGCTTAAAAAAGATTCCTGCGCTGATCAGGGAAGGCACTGAGTGGATCCTTCCAAATCTATGATGCTTTGGAGTTGAGTTTAGCTGGATATCTATATGGAGAGCACATCATTTTCTTACAGTCAGTTTACAAGGGAAGGAATGGCTTTGTTGCCAAAATGCTAGCAACACTGATTTCTGCCCTGTTCCACTTGATGCAGCAGAATGAGCATGCTTCAGGTTGCCCTGGTGGATCCTAGTGTGGGAAGAAATATCCATCTGGTTCAGTTCCAAACCAGGAGAAAGGCACTGGAGACAAAATGGAGGCTGGAGGCTGATTGGAAAGAGGTTCCATTTATTGATGAACAGAAGCACATGTTTGTGGTTCTAGTGCAGCTGACCACATGGAGTTGAAAGTGAGGGGTTTTTATACTTTCTCTTGGGCTTTGCACTTGAGCTTCCTGTTCCTGTGCAAGATCATATATTCTATTGACTGTTGTAGGAGTTAGATAAGGATCATAGCTAGCTCTATAAGCAAAGTACAAATCCTAGGTGTTCGTCTGAGCTATGTTTGGTTGACGTTTCTGAGGGTGATGTAATCTCCTCAGGAAATTGTGTAATGTAGTGAGCTCTGTGTCTCTGGGTTAATCCTATTACATCCTGAAAGGTCATATCTTAATTCCTTCACCCTAAAGCTGAAGGTCTTTTGTTTTGTAGATAGAATACCCTAGTCCAGTGATGGCGAACCTATGGCATGGGTGCTACAGGTGGCACGCGGAGCCATATTTGCTGGCACATGAGCCATTGCCCTAGGTCAGCTCCAATGTGCATGTGCTGCCAGCCAGCTGATTTTTGGCTCACACAGAGGCTCTGGGAGGGCGTTTTTGGCTTCCGGAGAGCCTCCGGGGGACGGGGAAGGGCGTTTTTGCCCTCTCCAGGCTCCAGGGAAGCCTTTGGAGCTTGGGGAGGGCAAAAATCAGGCCTACCAGAAGTTGGGAAACTGACATTTCCAGCCTCCAGAGGTCCTCCGGGGGGGGGG
>JANHGD010003052.1:73006-86000 GCA_027560375.1 Imantodes cenchoa
GAACAGAAAGTCACAGAAATTCTGTAGAAAAATTATCAAATAAAAGTGAAGTAGATTCTGGTAGGATAACAGTTATTGTATATTAAATCTCTTTAATGCTTGAAAAATAAACCATTTTCTTTTCCTTCTCCATGCTAATTGTCCCTTTCTGAATCTTCAACAGCAGTGCTTACTGCCTGATTATTCCATGGATATCCATTTTGAATCAACTCATACATTATTAATCATACATGTGTAGGTTAAAGACTACTAACCTTAGCAATCACACCCTAATAACTATATTATCCCTTTAGCATTAGAAAGAAAAGATGGGAGTAATCAATAGTCAACATCCAAAACATATCATCTTCAGAGACAGTACAGTATATGCACTCAAGAAGATGGGCTGTAGAAAAGGGTGGAATGATAGCAGTGCAGAGACTCAGATGTTTACAAAACCTGTCAACCATGCATTAATTTTATGAGATGAATAATGTGGCAACTTACTGTATGAATTTTTAACATCTTTAAAATGATGAGACTGTAAGGTGATAGAGGCAAAACTAAATTTGATCAAACATGAGATTATTTCTTATCAAATGGAAATAGTGAATAACATAATAAGAGTGTTTAAGCATTAATTTAGGTCAATATTATATAGTATGGTAATAAAACAATATTTATTTTAGTTTGTCCTGGGATGTTAAGTAAGTCATTTAATAAATTTGAAATTTTAATAGTAAGAAAAATGGAATGATTTTCTGAATTCTCTAAAACAAATAAACTATAATTATTATAGTGATAGTGGTTATGATTCTTCATAGCGTGATTCAAAATCTTGAAAGCTATTTCCAATTTTGTAAAATTCTAAGCATTCTAAATTCATAAAGAGCTGGAGAGAGTCCATTAACAGATCAGTACTTTTTGTCCTTAACTGCCTGGTCATTGCATGCTGCGTTTGTCAACCCTGAAGCTCACCTGGCCAAAGCCATCTTGGAGCTTAAGTGCTGCCACACTGCAGCGAGGGAGAGGGACGGGGATTAGAGATAGCTGGGGATGTGTGGTCAAAATAAAATAATTTCTCTTGAGAACCAAGGACATTCTTATACCTGGCTGGAAAAGGGAGACCAGCGGATGCTGCATTGATTGGGCCATGTGACTGCTTAGGACTGGGGGGAAAACTTTTACTTTTAATTAGGTGAAAACCAAGGGGCCCTTCAGAGTTAGTTTTCACCAGATATGTGCCAATTTAATATTTCCAATAAAGTTATTCTTTAAGGAATCTACCTGCCTCGGAGTTCTTGCTTGCAATGGGTCTATTACTTGGAACCCTGTCAGGAGCGCTATTCCAAAAATCTGGAGAAGGTGCCTCTCCAAGGTCCCTGCAGGTTAAATTTTTTAAGGGAAAGGGGGAATCTTGAGTGCCCCCACCTTAGCAGGATGAAGATATACCCTCAAGGAAAGGTAGTTCTGCAGATAATCTGGGCCTGTGCCATGTAGGAGCTTTAGGGGTAATAACCAGCCTGTTGAAATGGGATGGATGGATGGATGGATGGATGGATATAACTACTGAATTATTCATTTTCAAGTTCACAACATTATGGCAAGTGTAGAAACGGTATAAAAAAATAAGCCACTGAAATTCATGGGAGGAATTTAGAGAAAAAGTAAACTATTTATAGTATTATCTATTAGGAAAAACCTTAGAATGTGATACTTCAACAAGAGCAGACCACTTTGGAACCTTACACTATTGCCAGGACAGGACTTCTTTCTTTTAGTTGTAGCAATTTTGTCAATATAGCACAAGCAGAACTCAAGGCTACTTTTAATCAATATTATTTAAGATTTAAATCGAGAGCATCATTAATAAAAATAGGGCAAAAGTCAGCACTGATTTCCACAAAATGTGCTTAGGCAAATTTATATAAATAGATGCACATTTAGAAATAATTATTGCAATATAAATAGAAACACATTACACCCAAGAGATGAAGATTACAACTAAGAACCATGTTTTTGCCACTTGTCCTTTCTTCCAGGTGCTACAGATATTGACAATTTTTTTGCTTACCTCTTAACCAGATTTGTCTTAGTAAAATTTTCACACAGCAAATATTTTAAATACCTGTTACTGAAGAGTCAACATACTAACAGAAATCACACTTTACACTAAGTCAGGATTGCATAATCTTAGGAGAAGGCAGCACCCACTCCCAAAAAGAGATTGCCCTCAGAGATCTCCAAACATTATGATGAAATATAATTTTTTCAGGTTGCATCAACGCATCCCAAACTGATAGCCATCCAGCATTTGCTTAAACATACAGTGTCCAGAATTAACCATCTCTCTATGTAAGTGATTCCACATCAGACTATTTTCACAATCAATGCAATCAGCATTCAGGAAATAACTTTGAAACCTACCTCTTCTTTGATCACTCTCTTCTGTACTGAACTCCATTTGCAACAATAGATAATGTATTTAATTAATTAAATAATTGTATACTGCCTGAGTCTCTCAATAATTCTGAAAAAGAAAACAGTAGAACTATAAGCTTATAAGTGATGATGATCCTGATTAAACCACTGCAAGTTGAAGGTCTCTTTAGTTAAAGTTAAGGGGCATAATCAATATGTTAGTCTATTGTGGGTTAGTAAATAAATATTTTTCAGCCTTCTCATCAAGGACTGAGACTGAGTGACTGGCCCAAAGTTACCCAGAGGGAATCGCATGGCCAAATGAAATAGAATAGAAGATGCACTGTCAGCTTATCAACCTATTTTGATCAAGCCCATGCTGAATAAGCAGTAACAGTGAATTGTTGCTACCTAGTAAAACTATGCTGTGGAAGTCACAGGAGAAAAAAGTCATTTGCAAATGTTCCAGTTACGTGCCCAACAACCATTAAAAAGTAATACCCCAAACTCTTAACTCCTTGCTGTCATCTATTGCAGTTTGGGTTTTTACAGCCCAGATGCATTAGTCCTAGGTATGAATAAGGTACAGGTTTTGTGCAGTGCAGTTTATTTTCCTGTTTTATTACATTTGGGAACAGATTTATATCAGAACCCATGCATTGGTGTGTATTTATTTAAAATGGGGAGGGGGACCGACAAATGGGTATTTTGTTCTTTGTGTGATCATCTTTTGCTACTGAAACTTTCTCTACCATTAGAAACATCTCCTCCTCTTTTATTTTTTGAAAAAACCCACAATCCTCGATCTTCATCTTTTTGTTTTGTTTTCTCATTCTTGTAAGGAACAATATTGGTCCTAGGATATTGCTATACAGACAAATCTTTTTTTGTGTAAATACATCTGGTTCAAACCAAACATTTATTTATGTGATGAGTTATCTGGAGCTAATCTGACCATTTGGTCAAAGTGTGCTATGTCTCAGGGTTCCAAGTAACACACACCCTCCCCCCCAACCAAGTAAGACTCCGAGGCAGGCAGTTCCTCAAAGATCCATTTTATTAGAGATGTCAATATCAATTTTTTTTACTACTGGTTCTGTGGCCATGGCTTGGTGGGCGTGGCTTGGTGGGCGTGGCAGGGGAAGGATACTGTAAAATCTCCATTCCCTCCCCACTCCAGGGGAAGGATACTTCAAAATCCCAATTTCCTCCCAATCCTCTGGGACTCGGGAGGCAGAGAATAGATGGGGGTGGGGCCAGTGAGAGGTGATATTTATCAGTTCTCTGAACTACTCAAAATTTCTGCTACTGGTTCTCCAGAACTGGTCAGAAACTGCTGAAACCACCTCTGGCGCAGAAGTTTCTGCGCATGCGCAGAAGTGCCATGTGTGCACTCCCAATAGCGTCCCAGAGCAAAGATAATTGAAACCCACTACTGACAATGTATATTTATATATGGGTCTTCAGTCTGAGCTTAGAAACTAAATAGGGCTGTGTCTGGTTAGTCCAGGGAACAATGAATTTATAAACTAGACTGGGAAATGGAAAAATATTATCGAAAAGCGCAGTGATGAATCACTCCTCTAATGTTGCAAAGTAAACTTGTGTCAAATCAGGCTCAATATGAGGCCATATTTACTTTTATCTTATAGTTATGAACTTTGTAAGATAAACTCTCTTTTCACTATAGGGCATTTTTCTAAAATTAAATATTCTTCCTCCCCAGTTCCCCTGACAGACTCTTTATTAATGAGACTTATATCATGTTAAAAGAAAGTGAATGAATGGGCTTGTGAAAGGAGTTGATTCATGTAAGTGCTAAAGGCCTTATTGATTCCTTCTTAAAAGAAAATCAATAACATTCATGTCAAATGTGAAACTGTACACTTAACGGATCTTATCTCTTGTCTGATTTGCTGATTTGATTATGGATCAAGAGGACTTCTGAAATTGGAAGACCTTACACAGTTTATTATCAGACTAGGGTTGTACTAGTATTAATGTATTAATGACAAAGAACCAGACCCACTTATGGGCACTTTTCTTAACGCATTGATCAATGACAATGTGAATACATTAGATCAATGACAAGTGTTCTAATTTAAAAACAAGTCAAGTATTTTTTTGCTGGAGACATTTCCAGCACTAAAAATTTAAATTTTTATGTACCCATTCTCCCTTTCTTTTCTTTTTATCCTCACAACAACCCTATGAGATATGCCAGAAAAACACACTTTCATGGAAAATCTATTGTGTGTGTAAGTCTCCTTAGTTGCAGATAGATTTAGTTAAGTGCTCTAATACCTGCATAACTTTACGTTTTGTTCGTTTTTTTGTTTACTGCAGAATTCTACTAACCGTAGTATCAGAAATGTTTAGGTTGAAAAACCCCTCCCTTCTCAAGCATTTTGATATTAGTTTGATAATCCTTCTGCAATTTGATACCTTCTATAAGTGCTGGATACCAACCTTCATCATTCCTAATCAAGATAGATCTAGTAAGAGAAAGTTGTTTTAGAGTGTATGCTTAATTTACAGAGAATAATGGGATAGCCCCTGCATGATATAAGTATAGTTCTATGTAAAATGCCTCTGCTTTCATTCTGCAAAGTGGAGTGGAAAATATTTTTAATATTTTCCTACGGGGTCAAAAATATTCCCAGAATTGTCAGGAGTAGGAGGGAGCTTCCTGAAGGGCAACTTAACTTGACTTTAACTGGAATTGGCAGCCCATAAGGTTTCCCAGTGGAGTATCATCTTCCCACCTTATAGTGCTGTTCGAATGATGTAATATGCTATTACCAGCATCAGGAAGCATTATATATGAAAAAGGTTTCTTACTGGTTGCCAGCTGTAATTCTCTGCCTATTTTTGACAGCAGAGGAATTAAATTTCAGGAAGAAGATTCTTGCTGAATAAAGCATAGCTTTATTCAATACATCCATGATTCCTCCATCCATGATTCCTCTCTGAGATTTGAAGAAGTTCTTTCCCCACTGAAAATATTTATAGTGATCTTCCTGTGTTTCCCCCACCACACACACACACACACACACACACACACACACACACACACACACAAAATCCCATTTCTTCTCATGAGGGGAAAAAACAACAACAACTGTAAGTTTGTTGTCAGCAGTATTCCAAACCAGTTCAAGAGCATTGTGCAAATTGTTGCATGGCAATTCATGCATTTCATGTTCCTTAAGAGACATTAGGAAAACCACTGAAATGGAAATTACAATTACATGATATTTACCTGAATTTTAAAATTACCCATTTTGAAAATGGATACTAGAGAATGAAGTCATATTTCTCTGAAATACAATCATTTTGAAAAGGGAACATTTAGGGAAAGGGAACATTGAGCAGGTCAATTTATTTTAGAAGAAATCTAAAGCCTAAAGGTCCCTTGCACTTTTTCACAAATTTTCATGCCATTGTCCATAAAGTACCGAATAAAAAGCATAGGTTTTGAAATATAAAATGCTGTGAAGGTTGGGATATTGGTCCTTCAAGGCTCAGTTGCTCTCCATATCTACTCATAATATATCATTTCAATTCTTTCAGATAGAAGAGAAGACATAAGTCTTTTCTGTTTTATGCTGTGTCCTCTCCATGATAAAAGTTTCTTAGAAAGTTCAGTACAGTTTTAAAAGCCGCCATTTCATTTCTGACAATCTTTTTTTTTTAAAAATCTAGCAACCTAAATTACATTTTGGTTTTGAAATTTGTTAAGTTTGTAATTTGTCAAAAATGATTCATGTTATTTCCACCTGTGATTTTTATTTTGGGTGCTAAAAAGTAAC
This sequence comes from Imantodes cenchoa, assembly GCA_027560375.1. NCBI lineage: Eukaryota > Metazoa > Chordata > Lepidosauria > Squamata > Dipsadidae > Imantodes > Imantodes cenchoa. The sequence goes on from JANHGD010003052.1 coordinate 79,219, forward strand.
ATAGCATAAGTTTTAGCAGAGCAGAGCCATTTGAACAAATGCAAGAAATATTATCTTATATTACAGGTATATTTAGACATAGTGGCTATAACATACACACACAACTTTTTTTCTAACACTAGGAGCTTTCACAGAAAAAAAGCAGCCAGAGTAGCTGTTTAAATAGTAAGTAATTTACAGAAAAAATATTAACAAAATCTATATATAGCTGTACATGGCATATACAGTAAGTGATGCTGGAGCAGGGTCCGCAGTATTGTCTGGGATTCTACACATCCTCTTCACGACCTGTTTTCCTTGTTACCTTCTGGGAAGTGGATTCATGGTATCCGAAGCAGAACATCTAGATTCAGTCACAGTTTTGTTCCATATAATATCAATCTTGTAAACTCTCAAGTTTCCAGTGGTTTTTTTCTTTTTAAAGAGATACTGAAAAATTGCCTGCAAACAGCAGAATTGAATGTAGTGTTAATATTTCCTTGCTCCCTTCTGTCAAATGGAGGCAAGTCAAATCTGCTTGAAATGAGCCCTTGGTTTTAATTACATCACATCTTATTCTTACTACAGTTCCTGACTCTTCCAATGGCAAAAATATAAATTCAATCAAAAGAGATTTCTTACAAGACAGGAAATAATAAAACACTTTTTTTTTCCTTATGAGAGAGTCATGGATTGGTGCATAAGCCTCTTGGTTATGACACAGAAAATGGCACTCTGTATCTTTATCAAAATTATTTTATAACTCTGATTGCATTCTTTTTTTTTCTCACAGTAGAAGCAAGGATGGGCAGTTTCCTTGGCATTTCACCAGAGGATTATGGTGGTTCCATTGACTTTGTGTGAGAGAGGTTAAGATAGAAGCTAGAGGAAAGTTGGCTTTGGTAACTTTCAAACATTGCCAGCTTCAACCCTCACAAATTACAAATACTTTTGAAAACCAGCAGGAGCCGTTTCCTCTTCTCTATTCTGGATTTATTTTGAAAGTCACAAAATGAAGCCTATTCACTTCGAGTGAGTTGAGAAGAGCTGTGCAATTTGGCAGCGCTGTGGAAACTGCTAGACTTATAAAAATGATTGATTGTGATTTTATATTACTTCCAGACTTCCAGAGCTTTTTAGCTCCTGGAGGCAAAGTGCAAATAAAGAATAATAATGGTAATTTATAACTTACCTCAAAAATCTAGGTGTCCTGCTTGTTTATGGTCTAATGAGGCACAAAAAAGGAAGAAGGAAATAAAATACAAAGAAAGGTGTTAGAAATTTTCTCTCACACACGTAGTTCTTTCTCTATATTTCTCTTCTGACCTAGCCTCAGTATCTTAAAAAATTCTTTTAAGAGGCTGAACTATTTTTTTAAACAACAAAATCCTTTGTTGTTCATGTCTTGCCTGGAAACTAAACATTACTGGAGTACATAGATTTTCAGCAAATTGGCTTCTACTGGAAGAATGGTTTTCCTTTTTCAAAATAAACATTTTCACCAGATTTACACTCACTTGAGGCTATTGCTACAAGAAATACAGATGGAGATGTTACTGTTCGGTTTGCCTGTGCCAGGAGAGACAGAAGCCCACACAGAGAAACATGCACAACACATGCCACACAAGAAAAACCATCAAATACCACAAATTGAGGCTTGACTCCATCAAAAACAAACCCAGTACAAATTGTGCTGTAATGAAAGAGAAAATTCGCAAGAGCAATATTTTATGATTCTGCAGAGCCTATTAATTTCCCTGAATTCCGACAAACTCTTGCAGTGATGGTTTTTTTTAAAGCAAGTTTTCAGTATCAGGGATTGGAATGCAATTCCTTCCTCGCCTCACCTTCTTACTGCAAGCATTTAAGTACTTCAAGAAACTGTGGGGATGTTGGAAAAGAGACTCACAAAACCAGATCAAATCATCTCCTGCAAAAATTGGTGGATTTGGTGCAAAAGGATTGAAATACTTAAATTTGATGTTAATATTTTACTTATTTTTTATTTTATTTTAGCTGAAGCTTATGAGGATTGAACTTAAGTGCCAGAATAGGTTATGGCAAATGGTAGTGGTAGGTGGTTTGCCCCTATTTCAGAAAGGACTTATTCAGGTGGAAGCTAATGCCTGCTTGAATTATGGTTACTCAAAACTAAATGGGAGGCTGCTTATTTTCATAATTATAATATCCCCCCCCCCCGACACAATTTGGAAAAAATAATTGAAATCTATTTATCCTTTTGCAGTCTCTTACAAGGTGGTTGTACCAAACTGTCTTCATAGCGAACCTTAAGAATTCTACCACTATCTATTTGCAGATATACAATCTCCTCTAAATACGTTGCATTGCATTGTTACTTTACCTTCTCTTTAGTATTTTACTTATCTATTTGGAAATGATTATCAGTATTCACTTGGGTTTATACTTAAAATACCGTTTAATGAAATTGCACTTAGCATTACTGTAAAAACCTACTTTATTTCTTCACTTTTTTTTCTTTGACCTGCCAAGCAGTATTGTATTGTGACTGGCTAGGTACTTGATGAAAATCTAATGGTATGAAAAAATATGTTCTCCAGTTTCTTTCACCTAAAATACACTTTCTTTTATCACTGTTTTAGAATTTCTCTGGTGATTTTGGGGGGGAGGGGGGTTTAATCTTATTATTGGAAAGTACTCAAAGATGCTGTGCTTTGTTACTTTTTATTTCTGCTCTTACTCATCTCCCCAATCATATTGCAACCTTCCTGTGTTTCCTGAATCAAAAAATGTGCTCTTGGACTAGGCAGAAAACTTGTTTCCACTTTTTAACTTTTCAAAAGAAGGATTTGGCTCTATCCGGAAAGCTCAGTTTTTATGGATCAGTAGATTGTTGGTGTTTTCTTTCAAGTTGCAGTAGCCTCTCATTTTTTTCATCTCACTCCTATGTAGCCAAGAGAGTGTGCCTTCTTATTTGCCAAGTGTATAGATGTATAGTAGTCACCAGCTATAGTAGCAGGAAAGCACAGACGAGGCTGTCATGAGCTTCTGATCAATTAGACCAGAGGTCTGCAACCCGTAGCTCTGGAGCCGCATGAGGCTCTTTCATCCCTCTGCTGCAGCTCCCTGTTGCTCAAAACATGCATCACAACCAATGTGCTACACCTGCCAGCACGCAATTTATTAAGCTTTTTGACCCACCTTTTTGGGGGAGTTCAAAATTTTATTGCATGCAGAAATAAAAATTTGTTTTCTTTGTAGCAGTTCATTGATTACATAAATGGGATAGGGCGGCCTATAAATCCCAATAAATAAATAAATAAAATAAATAAATGTAACACACTATAGGTTTTTTAATACATAGCATAAAGTTAAAAAACAATATATGCAGTGTTACCTTCATTTTAGATGTCAACAGTTTTTTGTGGCTCCCGGTGTTTTCTTTTCTGTGGGAAACTGGTCCAAATGGCACTTGGAGTGTTTAAGGTTGCCGACACCTGAATTAAACAGAAAAAGATTGGGAGAGACAGGATGGTGTTTCTATATCACTGCATAAGTAAGGTAGGCACTAAGAGTCTTTCAGTCAGCTCCAGAGGTCTTTCTTGGAAATTTCCTTTTCTTTTTAAGTATGTTGAACAATGCAATGATTAGTGGTGGTGGGGAAATGGATCTATGGAATAATGTTTCATCATAACACAATTTGAAATGCTGGGAAAACAGGTTCTTAGATTTCCAATAGGATTAGCAGACTATATTTAGTTAGCCAAGTGCAAGTTTGCTTTTGGAAGTGTCCATTTGAAAGCAGTGACTCTGTAGTTAAGTAGAAACCTGATGCTCTTGGATTTAAATCTAAAACCTTCCTCTGCCTCATTCATTTAAAAAACAATTCATACATTTCTTGGTCAAAGCTATCATACCAGGGTCTTTGATTGCTTATTTAGTATCCTATGACTATCACTAAGTGTTATATCTTACAATTCTTGTATTTTTTACGTACACTGAGAGCTTATGCACCGAAGACAAATTCATTGTGTGTCCAATCACACTTGGCCAATAAAGAATTCTATTCTATTATATTCTATTCTGTTAATCATTTTAAACATATTTCTGATTATTCTTCTTTGCAGGTTCAATCCACCTACGCATTCCAGAAACTTCTCCAGTTGGCACTGCCATTGGAAGCATTAAAGCCTCTGATGCTGACATTGGGAGAAATGCAGAACTTGAATACCGAATTATTGATGGTGATGGAAGAGACATGTTTGAAGTTGTAACACAAAAGGACACACAGGAAGGCATTATAACAGTACGAAAGGTACATATTTTTCAATATGATGCACTGCTTGGAACTACTAACCATTCAGTCTTTGAAAAAAAAAGCAACCACCAAAGAAAACCATGAAAATATTCATAATTTGGTTTTCTTATAATTCACACTCTTCTTTATATAGAACAATTTGGTGCATGTATTGTTAGCACTGTGTGTTAACAATATTATGAATAAAAAGCAATGACTAAAACATTTTTCTATCAGTTAGTTAGTTATATTTATTTTTGTATATATCATTGATTAGGAAGCAAGGAAGAATTATGAATTGTTTGTTAAAATTGGATATTTTCTAAAAAGTACAGTAATTGACAAATTTATTGGGATATTCCTTGGAAATCTTCCTGGTAGTATATGATTTCATCAGAATTATCAACTATACAATAACATGCAAATAGATTTCACACAAAAATAAGATGGTCTTCTTTTTGAAACAGCAATAATTTTGGATGGGTGTTTAGAAATTCTACTAATATATACTAATATATAGAAGTTCAAAGCATTGAGATTATATGCCTCTCAGCTATAATAATTTAATTTAATTATTCAGTTCAAATTAATTTGGAATTCATAAAAAACAAAGACAATTAAAATGCACAAAAACAGGGAGCACGGAGTAAAGCAATTAAAACGAATAGTGCAAAGAGTATAACATATAATAACAACAGAGACTCATCCAATATATCACACTTACATTAACCCCAGCTTTGTGAACAGAGCCAGATTTTCAAGGTTTTCCGGAATCTCAGAAGAGTGGGCAGCCTCCAAATATTTGGGGGAATGCTGTTCCAGAGGGTGGAGGTCATGAAAGAAAAGGCCCACTTCCTGATTCCTGTAAGATGCAGCATTCAATTGAAAGGAATTGGAGTGTTCTCACTCACCCAAACCTACTTGGTAGGCCAAAGGAATTGGACATAGATTTGAATTACACCTGGAAGCTTCCTGACAACCAGTGCAGCCCAAGTAGCAGCAGGGGATACTGTGAAGTGCCCATTATTGCTTGCCCCACTGCATTTTGTGCCAGCTGTGGCTTGTGGATGATCTTCAAGGGCAGCCTCATATAGAGGCATTGCAGCAGTCCATTCATGAGGTAGCCATGGCATGAATGATCACAAGAAGGAATCGAACATTTTCTAAATATTTATCCATTCCCATCACAGATTGATCCCTACAGAGGTGTAATTTAAAAGAATGTGGCCCGCATCTCCCTATCCTAAAAATGTTGATGCCAGTATGCTTTTAATCTGGCAATGGTGTATCGACCAAATAGCAGTGATGAAAAAGTCACCAAATGTTCAGAAGCACTTGGTCTTTGCATCTTCTATAAAGCCTTCAGAGAAGGACATTAAATTAGTTACTAGTTAACCAGCAGACTTTAGAATTTTAGCTTAGTAGCCAGCTGTAACATCAAATGCAAAACATTTAGGAAAATCATCAGACTTCTTAAAGGACATATGTCGGTTGTTTGTTCAAAGGCAAGCAATTACAGAAGTATTTCAAACAGGTCAACTGGAAATATATTCGATGACTTTTTTTGGCATCCAGTCAGATAGCTTCTTTGATGGCTTACGTTCAATGCCTGGAACTCACATTATTGGATGGGGAGAAACAAACTCAGGCTCAACCCTGACAAGACTGAGTTCCTATGGATACTGCCACTGAAGGACTATTTCGACTGTCCCTCCTTGGTTCTTGGGGGAGAGAAATTAACTCCCTCAGAACAGGCTCACAACTTAGGTGTTCTCCTAGATCCACAGTTCAAATTAGAGCAACATCTTTCAGCTGTGGCTAGGGGAACCTTCGCACAAGTTCGCCTGGTGCGCCAGTTGCGACCCTACTTGGAGCAAGAGGCTTTACTCACAGTTACTCATGCACTCATCACCTCTCGCCTCGACTATTGTAATGCGCTCTACGTGGGGCTACCCTTGAAAAGTGTTAGAGACTGCAGTTAGTCCAAAATGCAGCTGCGCGAGTGGTGGGGAACACTCCTAGGTTAGCCCACATAACACCTATCCTTCGCCAGCTCCATTGGCTACTGATTGGTCTCCAGGCACAATTCAAGGTGTTGGTTATTACCTTTAATGTCCTACATGGTATAGAACCAGGCTACCTAAGGGACCACCTGCTGCCACACACCTCCCTACGACCGGTAAGCTCCCACAGACTGGGTCTCCTCCAGATCCCATCAGCCAAACAATGTAGACTGGCGGGGTCTCGGGGGAGAGCCTTCTCTGTGATGGCCCCAACATTATGGAACTATCTTCCTCCGAGGATCCGAACTGCCCCCACCCTCCTAGCCTTCCGTAAAGCTGTTAAAACTTGGCTGTGCCGACAGGCTTGGGAGAGTGGGTGAAGATAAGATATTGTTTTTTCCCTTCCTCTTATCTTGTATGGTAATGAATGTACCCATTGTTTTATTATGGTTTTAGTGTTTTTGTTTTTTGTTTTTAACTTATTGTTGTATTACACTTTTTATTGTTGGAAGCCGCCCAGAGTC
>JANHGD010003057.1:51784-62985 GCA_027560375.1 Imantodes cenchoa
GCCCACCAAGCCACGCCCACAGAACCGGTAGGGAAAATTTTTAGATTTCATCACTGCTCCAAGGTCCCTTCCAACTCTGTTGTTGTTGTTGTTATTGGCAGATGTTGAGAACCTCAGAAAGAAAGAGAAGTTTAAAGAACAAAACCCTATGTATAAATCAGCATATGGACGGAGTAAAGGAGGTGTGCCAGGATACAAAGGTATTGAATAACAGAATAATAGAGTTGGAAGGGACCTTGGAGGACTTCTAGTCCAACCCCCTTGCTTAAGCAGGAGAGTTTATACCCATGATGGCGAACCTATGGCATGTGTGCCACAGGTGGCAAGCGAAGCCATATCTGAGGGCACATGAGGCGTTGCCCTATGTCAGCTCCAGAGCGCATGCGTGTGCTGGCCAACTGATTTTCGGCCTTGGAGAAGGCCGTTTTCTCCCTCAGAAGGCTTCCCGGAAGCTTCCAGAGTGTGAAAAATGGCCCAACGACCCAACCGGAAACCCGTTTTTTCAAACTTCCAATTGGCTCATTTCGCTATTTTTTGCCGTCCCCACACTTCAGGAGTCCGTAGGCTTCAGTGAGGCCTGCGTGCATGCACAGGGGACAGCAGGAGAGGGGGTTGTACACATGCACGGGGCCAGCATGGGGTGTGTGAGCATGCGTGGGGGGAGGTCATAGGTGTGGGCACGTGCGCTAGTACATGCGCACCCCTTTTTGGCATGCGAGCCAAAAAAGGTTCGTCATCACTGGTTTATACCATTTCAGATAAATGGCTGACCAATCTCTTTTTAAAAACTTCCAGTATTGGAGCACCCACAACTTCAAGAGGAATAGTGAATAATCAGAAGAATAGGAACATATGTAAATTCGATTCAGATACATATTTCCTTTTCTCTTATCTAATGCCTCAATTTGTTAGGCTCACCACTTCTAACCCATTTTCTGTGTTTTGCATTGAGAAAAGAGATCAACTGCATCACATTTTCCATTCATCCGTTTTTTCCTTTCGGCTGAAGGTCAGCTGAATGTCATCATTGAGAAAAACCAGCCTTGCTTAAATCCAGGGGATTTCCTTTAAAGATACCACAGAAACATTTTTCTTCCAGAGATTTCTTGGGATCCATTATAATTGGAATAACATTTCACAAGCAGTCAAACCTCTGTAGAAAGCAGCTTTGAGAACAAATCATGGTAAGATCACAAGCTAGGGAAAAATTACAGACAGAAATGCATACGTTGGTAGGAGTCAACATCTAAGGCCGTGATGGTGAAACTATAGCACCAGGAGTGGGTTCCTACCGGTGCGGTCCAGTGCGCCCGCACCGGTAGCAGCCTGCTGGTAACGTCACCCGTCCCGGTCTAGTTGGTTGCCGGTCCCTGGGTGCTGCTATCTTTAAAAAAAACATTTTTAAATCTTTTTTTAAATGTCTACTGCACATGCGCTGCCTTCCTGCAAGCTTTCCAAAGAGGAAAGAATTGAGTCCCTTCTTGTCTCGTTTCATCTCATCTTGAACAGATCGGAGGGTAGACAAAGCATTTCCCCCTTAGAAATGGGACATTTCTGCTGATTCCTTGCAGTAATGCCTTTTGCTGAACGCTGGGCTGGCCACTCCTACCTGGTCACATGATTGGCAAGCCACACCCATAAAATAAGCCACGCCTACAGAGTGGTAGTAAAAAATTTAGGAACCCGCCCCTGGGCTGCATGGAATTATGGGTGTGGGCACGTATGCATGCTCCCCCATGCTCCCCCCCCACCATTTTGGCATACAAACCGAAAAAGGTTCACCATCACTGGTCTAGTAGTTAAGGTACTAGGGTAAAAACCAAGAAGCTGTAAATTCTAATCCCGCCTTAGGCATAACAGACACATGGGTGGCCTTGGGCCAGTTGCTCTCTGTCAAACCAGCTCACCTCACAGGGTGATTGTAGTGGGGAAAATAAGAGGTGGAAGGTGTGTTGGATATATTTGCCAACCTGAATTATTTGTAATAAATAACTGGTGGGGGCGGGGAGCATATTTTTGGGATTGTTACTGTATGTGTGTTGGGCCTGGTCTTTGGGCATTATGTGAATGTTGTTGTATGGGTATACTGTGTACAATGACAATAAAGTATATTTATTTAAAGGTAGGATATAAACAAACAAATAAATATACCTGCCTTCCTAGTGAGCATTATTAGACATAATTTGTTTTCTTTTCAATCCTCATCCAGGGAAATGTTTTACATTTTTCAATATTAAAAAAAATGAACCATGCTGCAAAGTGATACTTAAGTCTTTCAGTACCATATTTTTTTGTTTCCAACCTCAGCAAAAAATCATTGTAATAAAATAGAAATGACAGATAGCTACAACTAATCAAAATAAAGGCTAGTTGGAAGATGTAAGGGAACACTTTGGTAGTGGTGTATTGATCAGGGGTGGGTTCCAATTTTTTTTACTACCACTCTGTAGCTGTAGCTTATTTTGTGGGCAGGGCTTGATGGTCATGTGATGGTGGGCGTGCCTTCATGGTCATGTGATGGTGGGAGTGGTTTGGCAGTCATGTGACTGGGTGGAAGTGGCTTTGTGTGTGGTCATGTGACTGGGTGGGGGTTTGCTGGGTGGTTATGTGACTGCGTGGGTGTGGCCAACTTGACATCACTCACGTCAAGGGTTAGGGTTAAACCCCCCAAAAATCAACAAAAATTGTGAAAAAAAGATGGTGGCACGCACGGACTGGCACAGACAGCACCGGAGCCGTCACACGTAAATTACGTCACCAGCCTGCCGCTACTGGTGCTCATGTACTGGTCCGCACTGGTAGGAACCCACCACTGGTCCCGTCAGCTAAACAATGTCGGCTGGCGGGTCCGCGGGGGACAGCCTTCTCTGTGGCTGCCCTGGCTCTCTGGAACCAGCTACCTCCTGAGATCCATATTACCCCCCACCTTATTGGCCTTCAGGAAAGCCATAAAGACCTGGCTTTTCCAACAGGCCTGGGACCATTGACCTCGGGGAGATGACCGGCAAGGTCAGCCCATGAATGTTTGGATGGCTGTAATTATTTTAAAGGGAAATGTTTTTATATTTATATTCATTTTTATTGTGAGCCGCCCTGAGCCCCTAGGGAATTGGGCGGCATAGAAATATAATTAAATAAATAAATAAGATCCACATTTAATCTTGTCATTTAGTTCTATCTTTATTTATTTTTTCTTCGTGAAGTTTGTTCTCCTGTTTTCTTTTAATTTCATCTAATTGTAAATCATGGGTTGAGAGCCTCAAAAATCACACACACACACACACACACACACACACACACACACACCAGATATCAATAAACCATCAAAATAAATTGTGATTGATAGTTCAATTGTCTATCAATTTGTTCAATTCATTTTTAAAGTGTGTATATTGGAATACATACCATATCAAATGGCAGTAAATTTCACAGTTGAAACACAGATTCTTAAATATGTTTGGTCCAAAATTTCCTTATTTTTCATTTTTATATATGTTCCCAAGCAGTCATACCTCAAAAGAGAGAGAAAAACACGCATTTCTGAATTTTCCACACTCTGCATAATTTTGCATAATTTTACTATGCCTGTCCTTAGCCATCTTTGCTTCATCCTAAAAGGACCAAATCCTTCAGTGCATAAAAATAATAATAATCCAGGTTCTTCATCATGCCTCTTGTCTTTTTTCTACATCATCCTTCAAACAAGTATCTAAGTGTTAGCTGAGAGGAAGAAAAAGTTGGACACAGAGAAATATCAGTGGGTATCGCATTGCATGCAGAAAATTGGACAGTTGGTTTTGCAGTGATTCAGCAGCAGTGATAATTCTTACTTATTCAACTTCATTTTTGATGTTTTTCTTTCTCAATTGAATACAATAATTATGGGGTCAATAGAACTGACATCTATCAGAATACAATGTATAGACCTACATTTCATTAATCTTGTCAATTATTTCTTCAAGGCCAGATCAACAGATACGTAGTTCAGCAAAATCAGGATGCATTTCTTCTACTGAAATATCTGCAGGTTCTTATTTTATTTTTCATTATTTTAGGTGCGATGGTCGATTAACTGTGTTTTGTTGATTACTTCTAATGTATTGTGGATGCCCTTCCTTCCTTCCTTCCTTCCTTCCTTCCTTCCTTCCTTCCTTCCTTCCTTCCTTTCTCCCTCCTTCCCTCCCACTCTCCCTTCCTTCTTTCCTTCCTCTCTTCCTCCATTCTTCCTCTCTCCCTTTATCCCTTCCTTCCTTCCTCCCTGATCCCCTTCCTTCTTACTTCACTTTGAAGAACAAAACAAAAGAGATTTTTAGATTGGAACTCTATTAATTATTGTGCATTTTCTTTAAAGACGTATTTTGTTAAGATAAATAGGCCCCAATTTTTTTTTCCCTGTGGGATGGGTTGATTTTTTTGTTTTTGTTTTTTGTTTTACCTCTTGGAAGTTTCCCAGAGAATTCAGGAATGGAAGCTCCACAACATTGAAATAAAGCATGATCTTGGAAAATCTTGAAAATATAATAAAGGATGGACCTGGTTAGAGCTTTGATCAGGGTTAGGAAATGTACAATTTATACACAATGTACATTTGTACAAATGTACAATAAAGAGTGTGTTTATTCCTGGAACTACGGACTGCCACAATATGTGAGTCACCAAACCAAAGATAAGCCATAAACTCAAACAGATTTGGTGTTGCCATGCTGTTTCTCTCCATTGACATCTCTAGCTTGAGTCCTTCCAAAAATAGAGAAACTCAGGTAGCAAAGGAGATTGTGGTGGAATAGTTCTAATTGTATATTTGTATTTTATGTTTTATATGTTTTATGTTTTATCTGTTTTATTTCGATGGCTGTAAGCCACCCTGAGTCCTACGGGAGAAGGGCGGGGTATAAATAAATAAATTATTATTATTATTAATTATTATTTAGATCAATGAATCTACCTTCCTTCTTTTCTAGATTTCTTTTATAAAAATACAGCACATTGAAGGAAATATTAAATTAATTGAGACACCTTTCGTTAGGTTACATTATCTCATTATGTAGTTTTATTTTGTGCATTATGCAGCTTTAGTCAGAACCAGTTGACATGACTCCCACTCTTACCCTATTGTTTATCTTTTTGTATGCATATATCCACTGGGGAGAATCATGCAGTTTCTGAATTATGAAAGCCCTTTGCTACATTTAAAATGAACAATCTCAATATTAAATATAAGGATGGTATTTTGCCCAACTCTCAGATTGCCTGAAAAGCAGCTTTATTGTAATTTTCAAATGTTAAGATATCCTCTTTTGTAAATTAGAGGCACAAGTGACTGGTTATGAAACATAGAAAATCAACTGTTATAAACTTTTCAGAAGCTAGAGATGTTCTATATTTCTATAATGTATGTTTCTGTTTCAAATTTGTTTAAACTTGTAGAAATTGGCCTCAGATTCCCGCTGTAAAGGCATGCCCCTGTCCAGCTTCCTCTTGAAACCGATGCAGAGAATTACTCGCTACCCTCTGCTCATCAAGAGTGTGAGTACCCAGTTGCTCTTTTTCTGAATCTCTGAAAAGGTTGACTGATGTGGAAGGGTGAATACAGCATGGCAAATTCATTTATGAAAATATAAGAATGGGGTTTTTCTCAATATTGCCTTTTACCTAAGCCATGAGTTTATTTGTCTTTTTTCTGCAACCAGATTTTGGAGAATACCCCTGAAACTCACCCTGATCACAATAATTTGAAACAGGCTCTCGAGCGGGCTGAAGAATTGTGTTCCCAGGTGAATGAGGGGGTGCGTGAGAAGGAAAATTCAGAGAGACTTGAATGGATACAGTCCCATGTCCAGTGCGAAGGACTTGTTGAGGTAACTGGGGCTCAGTGGTCAAGAGATCCAACTCAAATGTGCTATTGCATAGTTCCTATGGCATGGAAGAAATGTTAAATAACACCTCGTAAATCCTTAGCTAATATCTGAATTTCATACCTAATACATTCATCCATGCCTTATATAGGCAATGTATATAATGTATATAAAGAGTTTACCAGAGAATTTTAAAAAAAGGAAAATATGCTGATTAAACTAATGGAACAACTATGCAACAATGATAATGAAAAAAATACTGGAGCCATATGCTGCCCCAGGATATGCAAGCTCCATAATGCTTTCTACAAATAGTTATCCATTCTGAGACATTGATTTGTTTCTAGATGAATAAGAAGCATGTCTTTTAAGAAAATAAAAGATGTTAAAAGAAATGAAATCTCTTAGTACAAAACCCCAAGGCTACAGAAAGCTGTTTTACATCTTCTAAAATAATTAGTTCAAGTTCCAGAAATGTTCAGAGGAATGTTGTATCATTATACTTTTATAAGCCTGTCAGAACACAAAAGCAAAATTCAAAGCCTATTAAAAGCATTTCATAGACACTAAATATGTAAAAATGCCATATTCCAAATTGAGAAAATTGAATCATTTGTTAGGACTAATTATAAGAAGACATGCTATGAGCAACCTGTTTTTTAAGTGGAATAATTTATATGGCGAAGAAAATCAGTGTGCTTTTCATCATTTTTCTTTCTCTCCTAGCAACTGATTTTCAACTCACTGACCAACTGTTTGGGACCACGGAAACTTCTGCACAGTGGCAAGCTTTATAAGACAAAAAGCAACAAAGAACTCTATGGTTTCCTCTTCAATGATTTCCTGCTTCTCACCTACATGGTGAAGCAGTTTGTCTCTACAGGATCAGATAAATTGTTCAATCCCAAATCAAATTCCCAGTTTAAAATGTACAAAGTGGTGAGTGAATTCATGAATCTCAGAGTACTTTCAACTGGGAAGAAATGGGATTTCTAGGAATAGAAATATGTTGTTCTTTAAGCTGTAACTTTCTTCTTCCAATATGCAGCTGTTAATTGTATTGTGTCGCCTTCTAATTAGCAATAATAGTTTTGAATTTACTGAACTCAGATTGTAGATAAAGTCATTATCTGTATCAGTGGGACTTATTTTTTCTAAACTGCCTAAGCATTGGTAGAGGCATAATGCATCTGAATTGTGGGCATTTTTTTAAGAACAAGATTGCTCCATTCAATATCATTATTTAGCCTAATTTCAGCAGTATACCATTAGATAAACACTTGTTTTTCCTTCTTAAGATAAGCTAAGGAGCCATACTAGTTTCTGAGCTTTATTTTTATGCTATTAAATTTACATTTGTGTATTCAAATTTGGGTGAGTTTCTAGAGGCTATGAGCAAATGGATGATGTGTGCTGTGGCTGTTCAACTGTTTCGAGCATTCTGGAGAAGCTGGTCTTTTCCTTTGACTCATCTAAATATGAAAGTCATCATTCCTTGCAAGAGATGAAACAACAAATATACACCTGGGAAGGAGTTCCAAGAGAATCCTTGATATGAAGATTAAACATTCTCCTTGCTTAAGATGTATAGAGTTATAGTCAACACTTTTATTTTTTAACAAAAAACATAATTTGTGGGCACAATAGGTTCTTCAGAAAGAATGTCTGCCAGATTTTAAAAAATAATAGGCAAAGTGATTATGGTTATCAAATTCCTTCAACTTGTTTTTTTAAAGAAAAGATAAATGCTCTGAATTAAATGTTGTTTGCATGAATAGTTGACTCTTCTTTCAAAATCATTTCTAATTTCAGTTACAAAATGTTATTCAAAACAAGCCTCTTGAGATTAGCAAATTTTTCAATCCCTCTTTGCTAATCAGCTTGCCACTTTTTGCTGAAATGTTTGAACTAACTGAATCAAAATCTGTTTCTTCCAGCCTATTTTTCTTAATGAAGTCCTAGTGAAATTGCCAACTGACCCTTCTAGTGATGAGCCAATTTTCCACATCTCCCATATTGACCGAGTCTACACACTGAAAACAGACAATATAAATGAGAGGTGAGCCTCCAATTCTTGCCTAAAAAAGGAATAAAACATTATCTGAATGTTTTCATCTTTCCCATGAAATGTCAAAATGTATTGTTTTCTTTTTTGTTATTATGCTTGTTCTTGGATTCTTTGACTGTAGTAAATCTTTTATTTATATCCAAAAGGCTACTGTGAGAAAATCATTGAAAACAAAATGTTCAAACACAAGGGTATAGCACAAATTGGCTGCATACTTTGACTTTGTATTTTAATATCTAAAAAATAGATTGATATTTTCACAAATTGCAGAAATTATAGGATTCATTATCTCTGTAACCAAAAACCAGATATAATGAAAGTAAAGGGAATAGAGAAATTTGCTGCATTTTGTTATATGACTAAAAACATATTGATCATGTCTATATATGTACTATATTTCCCATATTTAAATATTTCTTATAATTCATGTGTTTTCAAGAATCAATAATTAGGAATGAAATTAGAATGTGACACTCACAGATATATGTTCAGATGAAGTCAAACCTCTTAAGCTGTTTTTGTTATGAATAGAAGAGAATAATAAGAGTAGAGTAGAGTAGAACAGAACAGAACAGAACAGAACAGAATGTTTTATTGGCCAAATGTGGTTAGATTCACAAGGAATTTGTCTATATTATTGTCCTTTAACAAAATTATTTATTCTTGTAGAACTGCCTGGGTCCAGAAAATTAAAGGCGCCTCAGAACAATATATTGAAACTGAAAAAAAGAAACATGAAAAGGCTTACCAAGGTGCTGGTCTGAGACTGACTGCAACTTTTAGTAGCAGCTATTTTTGCGTTTTTGTGAGATTGGAAGAATTTGGCATTTATATCAAGTGATATATTTTGTTAGCCAGGTGACATTTTCAAAAATTCTAAGACAGCAGTATTCATCAAATATTGGGTTTTAAAATGAGTTGAGTAGTTCCATCTCTAACGATGTACAAGATTCTTTTTTTACTTAGGTGTAGATGTGTTAATAGAAAAACACTGATTATACACTGATCTGTATAAATACCAGTTGACAACCTGGTTGCTGTAGTATCTAGTTTTCATGAAACAATCCCAGAACAAAATGATCAACTTGCAGAAATAGCTTTTGTGCAAACCTGCCAATAGATAGCATGTTCTCATTTTTTTTTTCACATCTCATTTTTATTTCTTTTTCAGCTCGATCACAAAAAAGCTCAGGAATAGGACGCTTGATGGTACATGTGATTGAAGCAACAGAATTAAAAGCCTGTAAACCTAATGGTAATAATTCAGGGATTGATTATCAACTATCTGGCCAAATAGTTTAAACTAATTGAGGGGGGATTTGCTGTTAGAAGTAGAGGCTGCCAAGCACAAATTTCCAAATTATAATATGTAACCTTGCAGGGGAGATATAGTTTCCTGCGTAGTAAGGGGAATATATGAATAATAACGGTGGGATATAAATTAAATAAACATCCTGAAGATAATTGCAGACATTTATAACCAGATATTAAAAACACGAAGTTATTATTTGGAGAAACTGCTGTGAATGCACCCTTTTGACCTTCTGGAAGATATTAAAACCTGGCTGTGCCAGTTGGCTTGGTGCTATGTGTTGGAGGAGGAGGGTGGACTAATAAGAACAGGTAGTCCTCGACTTACAACCACAGTTGAGCCCAAAATTTCTGTTGCTAAGCAAATTAGTTGTTAAGTAAGTTTTTCCCCTTGCCACAGTTGTTAAGTGAATCATTGTAGTTGTTAACTTAGTAACATGTGAATCTGGCTTCCCCATTGACTTTGCTTGTCAGAAGGTTGCCAAAGGTGATCGCATGACTCCAGGACACAGCAACTGTCATGAGTCAGTTGCAAAGAGGCTGAATTTTGATCAAGCTGATCATGGGGATGCTGCAATGGTAATAAGTATGAAAAATGATTATGTCACTTTTTTCAGTGCCGTTATAACTTTGAACAGTCATTAAATAAACCGTTATAAGTCGAGGACTACCTGTATGATGCCACCAGTATACCAATCTTGTCTTTGGTTTTTATTTCCGTATTTAAACTTCTTAATATTTATTATTTTAATTGTAACCCACAGAGTTGCATTGCAGCGTGAGATGGGTAGTGTATAAATTTAATATATGAATACACAAATGCACTTCTGTTTTGAATTAAGGAAAAAGCAATCCGTATTGCGAAGTTAGCATGGGATCTCAAAGCTACACTACCAGGACACTGCCAGATACCTTGAATCCCAAATGGAACTTTAACTGTCAATTCTTCATCAAAGACCTTTATCAAGATGTATTGTGTATCACCATGTTTGACAGGGATCAATTTTCACCTGATGGTATGTGTGCATTTCTGTGTTTCAAATATTTAAAATTTCCTTCCAACTCTAGTGAATAGAAAACAGAAGCATAGGCTCAAAAAGTTGCAAGATCCCTGCTGATTTTTATTGTCCAGAATATGCTGTGATAATGCTTAATTTTCTTTATTTCTCTAAGATCTCTCTTCATTGTCTGTTCATGATTATGTTTCACATTGGTGATCTGACTTACGAATTTTGTTGTTGTTATGCAGAGTTTTTGGGTCGCACTGAAGTTCCTGTAGCAAAAATCAGGACAGAGCAAGAAAACAAGGGACCTACAACTAAACGTTTACTACTGCATGAAGTACCAACAGGGGAAGTTTGGGTACGCTTTGATTTACAGTTATTTGACCAGAAAACACTTGTTTAAAGAGAGAAAATATGTTTTATTTATAACAGCCAGGACCAGCATAGATCATTGAACTGCTCTTACTGGCATGTTTTACAAGCAGTGTATATATACTGCTGCAAAATCATTTTGCCTGATCACACAGACATTATTTCTCCTGGTATATATTATTTAGCTCTGTGCTTTGCACTCCTATGTTGGTGGCAACCTATGCAATGTACTGTAGATGAGATAATATAAGACAGTGCCTTTCTTTATTGAAAGTAAATATTTTTAAAGCAAATGCCAGTGTTTATTTCAGATTCCTCTAAAGCGTTACTAAGGAATCTGGCAATGTTAAAATGTTTGAAATATCTCCGTTTAGATTTCAATGAACCATAGGATATTTTAGTTCTGGGCTAAAATCATTCCTCGGGTTCAAAAAATGGAGTCTGATTGACCCTTATCTCAGGTTATCTCAGGATTTAATTGTGGAAGAAGTTTCAGCACTTCAGGATCCTTGAAATGAGCCGAGGTGGCACAGTGGTTAGAGTGCAGTACTGCAGGCCACTTCAACTGACTGCTAGTTCAGCAGTTCAAAT
>JANHGD010003057.1:135478-149984 GCA_027560375.1 Imantodes cenchoa
TTTTTGCTGTTTTACCCCCACGCAGTGTGGAGCGTGGGGGTAGCAAAGCACCACTGAACACTAGGTAAAGCAGCCATGAAGGCTTTGGAAAAGATATTTAGATATAAGTATGTTCTATACTCTACCTATAAAAATCAGAAAAGTACAAGCAATGGTATTCCATGTTATACTAAATGAAAGTGAAAGATGGACATTGAAAATGCAAGATAGGAAGAGTATTGACACTTTTGAACTTTTGTCTTAGAGAAGACTCTTGAGAATATTGTGGACAGTCAAGAAAACTGTGTGCTCTCGCCCACCATTTCCGCAGCCCAGTTATAAATACCTCATGGCCCAGAGATTGGGGACTCCTAGCCTAAACTACAGTGGGAATGGGTACGTCATTGAAAGATGTCAAGGAACAACATTAGGAACAGATTGTCATGGAGAAAATATATGTATATTGTTGCTAAGAACTGAAATCACCTTGATTGGCACATAATCAATGCACCCATTCACAATATTTATTTATATATTTCACATTACTTATATAGGTAACTTTGAAGTCATAGGTATAACTATATAATCCTTTGTATTTAAAGGATTTATCAGTTAAAGAACTTTTGCATGACTAATATTAATACATGTAAAGTTTATTTAAAATTTACTTTGAATAATAAACATTAAAAAGGATTAAAATATTCATTCATTTCAGAACAAAAGAGATGAACATCTGTTGAAAAAAAGAAATGTGCCCCAAGAAGAAAGTTTAGAAGATTCAGATGTTGATGCTGATTTCAAAGCAGTAGGTTATTTAATTAATGGAAACACTATTTCTAATTGTCCTTCCTTTATTCTTTCAAACTGGTCTTGGTTGATTTCCATTTGCTTATTTCAATTATATAATCAATCAATCAATCATACAATTATATTAACAAGTTAATTCTATTAAATGAATCACTGCCTCTTTTCCATGGTGTCCAGTGCTTCTTAATGTTTAATGCATTATACCCCATCAGTCACATGATTATGATCTGAATGCTTGTCAGCTAGCTAGTATTTATAGTTGCAGTGTCTTGAAGTCACCATTGGAATTTGTGACCTTCCCCAACTGGCTTCTGATAGCCAAAATCAATGGAGGAAATCAAATTTGCTTAATGACTGTGATTCACTTAATGACCACATGGTTTGCCTAAATGACCATGGTAAAAATGGTCAAAAATGGTTCTGGTTGTGTGATAATTTGCTTAAAAACCACATCTCTTAGCAAGCAAAATTCCAGTCCCAATTGTGATTGTAAATTAAGGACTACCTATTTTCCACTCCCAGATTTCCTCCCCTTTTGCACAACTCTCTGAATTCTAACAAGATAAGCAAAGCCACACTTCGTATATCTGAGTCTCGATTATATTGCCATTAATACTTATGTTATATTGAAGTTCTTATTTCTATTTCATTTTTGATATGATTAATAAGGAAAATGAAGACATTAATTCTGGGGTCTTGATTATACTGGTAACATTATTTTAAAATTCATGGGCTGGTTATTTTTCTGAGAATACTGAATTCTAATGAAAGTTGGAACTAAACAATTTCTTTCTCTTTTTTAAGCAAAACGTTACACTAGAAACTATATTACAGGTAAGTTGATAACGATTATTATTTTCAGCTGGATTTGTTTAATACTTGATCTAATTTTTTGAAATCTATCTGTTGGTGTAGAATGCCACTAGTGATAACCCTATTATCCAGCTGAGTGCTGTTCAAGCTGCAAGGTAGGTATCTATTTTATTTGAAAAACTGAAAGCATTATTAATTTTTTCCTCATATTGTATTTTTATTGATTAGCTTTGTTTTAATTTTACAGAAAATTATTATCAAGTGATAGAAATCCTCCTATTGATGATTTAATAAAATCTGGAATTTTACCAATATTGGTTAAATGTCTAGAAAGGGATGACAAGTAAGTAGTGCTTGTTTTTTGAATGTTTATAATAGCAATTGAACGTTTTTTTTCTTGAAGGGCTGCAGTTAGGAACCCTAAAACATTACTCTTCCTAATGTATTTTTTATTTTGAACACTTGTCTGTCTCAGTAATATTATTTCACTAGTTTAAACACAACATTAATAAACTTACATATTATGATGGTTGTTTTTATTTGTTACATTACACTGTCATTCTACAAATTCTGCACAAATTGTGCTCTTTCAGCACAGTATATATATAGTCATCAATATCTGTATTCAGTCCTTTTAATTCTAGTAGGTAAAAGTGTCTTTGGCTTTTTTTCTCTCTTTGATTTATATCCTTGGAATACTGGTTTTTTCTCATTATAGTCCTTGGTCAGGACTGTGTGTGATGGACTGTTAGACATTCTCTCAGGGTTGATTTTGGCATTCTCTACATCTTTCAGTCTTGGAGAATTCAACTTACCTGTCTTGGAGAGGGGAGAGGCAGGTTGAAAATTCACAACCACTATGACAACTATGGGCCCAGATGATCATGGCCTAATTTATTTAATAAACAAGAATGCCCTCTTCCTAGGTCCCACCATACCACCCTGTTTGATTGATGGTATCTAGAGTATGCCTACTATCCTGGATTATATAGGATTGGCTGAAACTATGGAAGACAGAAAGTCTCTCACATAACCAGACCCTATGCTATGGATATAAGCGATAACCAGTACCTTGCATCCAGAAGCCTACAGGTAACCAGGGCAGCTCATGAAACAGAGGCATTATATGGTCATACTAGGGCATGTCCATAACTTTCTGCTGCTTTCTGAATTGGTTATCTTAAAAGTCAGCACCTTTCAAGGCAGGTAGTACAACTTCTTCTCCCAACTAAACAGGCACTGCCTCATGGACCCAGCTACACATCACCTTCCTTCCCTCTCACACCCTCCCCACCTCAGGTGGCCTTCACCAACCAGTAGGGGCAGGGACTTAATAAATAGGTAGCCAGATTAATTAGGTTAATGAATGTCACAGTTAAGTGTTTCAAGTCTATATTGTGGCAATAAAGTAGCAAAGCAAGCTTACCTCTCGCTTTTATTGTATCTGAATAACCATTCAGCAAGGTTGTTTAAAAGGACTTAATTTATATTAAGAATGAGATGAAACAGGCTTAGACTTAATTCTACCAAACTGAATGGCTTTAGATTTGAAAGCTGATTGAATCCAGCTATCACTGACTGTGGACAGAGTAACACTACCCAAATGGAATTGTCTGTAACTTGAGGGTCCTTTTGGACTTACAGTTCCTGCTTAAATAGTAGGGGAAGATGCAAAGACTTATGCACAATTACATATTGTCAGCTGTTTGTGACCTTTCCTAGATCAAAAGGCCTCACTCAATCAAGTCACTCATTCTCTTGTCATCTCATCATCAGATTATTGCAGTGTGCTGTTCATGGGGCTGTCTTGAAGATTATCCAGAACTTCAGCTGGTGCATCATTCAGCAGTCCAAGTAGTTCTGATGCATTAAAGTTCCCCCATGTAACATCACTACTGTGGGAGCTTCATTGGCTTTTGAATGCAACTCAAGGTACTGGTCATCACCTTGAAAATCCTACACGGCTCAGGTCCTAGATGTTTTCATGACTGCCTTCTCCAAGTTGAATCTGCCTATCTAATAAGATCTTATTAAAGGTCTCATCAGTACCTTCAGGATTAAGATTATGTAATGCCTTTATATAAATTACATATTAGAAGACAAATAACCAACAGATTTGAAAAGATTGAAACTCCTCCACTGAAAGACATTTTATTTTATTACATTTGAGATTGTACAGTTAGCTGATATGGAACGTGCTATCACATTTTGTGGTGATGGCTTCCTACTTGGGTCATTTTAAATAGAGCCTTAAGCATGGTTCATATTATATTCTTACATGTAAACCACAGTGATTAACTTAAAAAACAGCTTCCGCATTGTACTCTTGACTTCACCTGTATGAAATGAAACACGGTTGATAAACTTGAGATCCCAAATCTGCATGAAACCCTCATAGGCTTTTGGTTGTTGTTGTTTGGGAGTCCCATATGACCATAATGACTCAAATGAGCAGCAAGGTTACCTTCATTTTGAAATACATGAAAACTTTAGTGCAAAAAGGGTAAGCTTAGTTTAGCTTCAAAAATAACACTCTCCAAAAAGGCATAAAATTGAGGGGAAACAATGGAAAATCCAAGCCCTCCCCATTGTGCATTCTTCTCATGCCCAGCATGATTCTTACTTTCTCCAAAATATGTCCATGGCCTTCAAGGTAAATGTCCATGGCTTTGAAATGTAAATCTTTCTATTAATCCACTAGAGTGGGTTAAAAAAGCTACTTTTAGAGATGATAGGATGAACTTCTTTGATATGTACAGAAAAAGTCACCTGTGTGACAAATGGACTATAACAAGTGTGCAAAATGGTCTGTGCACTCTATATCAGTGCATAGCTGTGCTAAAACCCATCTACTTTTTGAGCCATACTCAATTATTGAATAGTTCAGATTGTATCCACAGTGCTGCAACATTTTTCAGTATATTAGAAACTCCAGAGAGGAAAAAGGCAACTGTCAAATAAAAAGTTATGCCAGGAGTATAATACACATAGATTTTATGCCAAAATAAACATTTGTGCATTATTATACAGCTCATAATTTCCTGAAATTATCATTAAAAATAGGTCATCTTTCTGGGATATTGTAATAGCATACATAAGGAATGGATATAGTAAAATGTAATGATACAGTAGTGAATTAATGCTTTCATAATAACTGAGTACCACTTCGTTGCATTTTGTAGATGTCATTGCTACTATATTATATTTTTGTCTTTTTATAAACAGTCCTTCCTTACAGTTTGAAGCTGCTTGGGCCTTGACTAACATAGCATCAGGCACGTCTTTACAGACTCAAGCTGTTGTACAGTCTAGTAAGTGTTTTAAATATTTAATATTCAGATGAAGTACCTTTTAACAATATAATAAGCATATATAATTTCCTCTTCATGTAAATATATGGCACATACTTTATATATCCTTTGCATGCCATATATTGTATATTGGTTCTGAAGTTGTCAATTGAACCATCCATGTTTTGATCCATATTCTCTTGGTAAGTTAAGGCCTCCTGGGAGATTATTGGGTCCATGCAATCATTAATACTTCTTTGGGGAATGGGATGCTGCTACCTGTGTTAAACAATTTCAGACGTCATTATGTTAAAGAACTCCATCATTTATAAAAACTTGCCTATATCTTTATATCTTAATTATTGTGTTCCTTTATCTTTGCTCCCATAATATTTAGATTTGATTGAGAAAATGAATCGTACTCCCAACCATGGCAATAGTCACAGTGATAGCTAGATAGCCTCCTTATTTGAGGCCATTCCTATGAATTGAGGCATATCTCTGATGCTAAGGTTGACATTGATGCCTTACAGAAATGTTGATTATGAATGATTTATCCGCTATTACCCTAACCAAGACAATGTAAATGCAAATATGAATAAATGTTCACACAACCTTGAAATGAGCTCCTGGGTGAGGTGAAACTGAAATGTTTTAAATGCACAATTCCCATCCTCTGAATCTAGTGACAGAAAATGAAAGAGAGTATAGTCAGTCAGAAATTATTGTTGCAAGAAGATTGCAGGTGTTTATATTATATTTCAGTCCATTTCAAGGAGAGGATTTTGGGAACTATCCCTTATAAATAAATACATTCTTTTTTGCAAAGCATAATCTCTTGTGTTATAGAGCTAATTATTTCTGGATAGTTAAAGTAGATTATATTTTACTATAAAAATTCACTAATTTTCCTCCTGAAATAGCATGGAATCTAGTTCCTAGTTAACTTTAGATGAATTTCAACTATTACTTTTGTGTTATTTTAGTTTCTGTTAAGTACCAAAATGCAATATCTGTCTTGAAGATCACATTTCACTGAAGCAACCTTCTATTATAGATGCAGTACCTCTCTTCTTAAGATTGCTCCATTCACCACATCAAAATGTTTGTGAACAAGCAGTTTGGGCCCTTGGGAATATTATTGGTAAGTAATAGTATTTGTAAAAATAAATTCAAAGGCATTGAAGGCTTTAAACTCTAATCTTTTACATTGGCATTACCTGATGAGACTATGTTTCTCCAAGTTTTATTTTTTGTTTTTACTACTGCAGCAGAAGAAAACGTGTTTTGGAGAATTTAGCTTAACTTGCCATAAATAAATGCAAATTTGTGCAATTAGATTTTTGAGGAGCAGTTTCTAATGGAGAAACATAGAATCTGTGTCACAGAACATCAGTGCCCATACATGTCACTGCATACATTCCAAGAATTTTCCATTATGAATATAATTTTTGTTTAAATTTTCACTTCTGTAGGTGATGGTCCTCAGTGTAGAGATTATGTCATATCACTGGGAGTTGTCAAACCGCTTCTATCCTTCATCAACCCCTCCATTCCCATCACTTTTCTCCGGAACGTCACATGGGTCATTGTAAATCTCTGCAGGAATAAGGATCCCCCACCACCTATGGAGACAGTTCAGGAGGTAAATAAAGAACTACCACTGTGTACTTTTGCAGCTCAGCTGCACTGCAAAGCACTTTTCCCATAATATATGATACATTGTTTTAAGGCCTATTCATTTGAACCTAGTTTCAGTAACTAGTTATTAGGTTTTCTGTTTTATTTAACTGTGACTTCCAAGACTAATTTTGTTGGTAAATGAAATACTAACTGTTAAGGCATATTCACGGAAATCTCTGAAATACTGCAATTACTTGAGGAAATTTTCAAGCTTTGAATCCAGATCTGCCTGGATCTAAGATAGTAGTGTGAAAACTGTGCCTCCAAAAATTGAATCCATTGCCATGTAGTTTGTATATTACTTGAGAAATGTCCTTAAACACAGTAAGTAAAATAACCTCACTAGCTTGGCCTTTGGAGATTATATAGGTAGTCCCCGACTTATGACCACAATAGAACCTAAAATTTCTATTGCTTAGAGAGACACTTGTTAGGTGAGTTTTGCCCAGGGGTGAAATCCAGCAGGTTCTGACAAGTTCTGGAGAACCAGTAGTGGAAATTTTGAGTAGTTTGGAGAACCAGCAAACACCACCTCTGGCTGGCCCCAGAGTGGGGAGGGAATGGGGATTTTGCAGTATCCTTCTCCTAGAGTGGGGTGGAAATTGAGATTTTGCAGTATCCTTACCCTGCCATGCCCACCAAGCCATGCCCACAGAACCGGTAGTTAAAAAAATTGGATTCCACCACTGGTTTTGCCCCATTTTACGACATTTATTGCCACAGGTGTTAAGTGAAGTTGATAACACGTTTGTTAAGTGAATCTGGCTTCCCCATTGACTTTGCTTGTCAAAAGGCGATCACATGATTCTGGGACACTGTAACTATCATAAAGACATGCCTGTTGCCAATCAACTGAACTTTGGTCACATGACCAAGAGGATGCTGCAAAGATTGTAAGTGTGAAAAATGGTCATAAGTCTTTTTTTTTCCCAGTATCGGTGTAACTTCAAATGATCACTAAAACAAATGGGTGTAGGTCGATAACTGTGAAAAGTATATTGTATTTTTGCTTTCCAAATATTAATGGCCTTTGGTAATTCTTTTTTCTTAACAGATTTTACCAGCCTTGTGTGTTCTAATATATCATACAGATATAAATGTAAGTAAATCCTAAAGGAATATTCTTTCTCCTGGAGATTACTATTTATTAAGCCAAAGCTATATTACTTACATTTTGCCTAATTGCTGCTATAAATAATTACTTGCCAGATGTGTTTACTTTTTCATAAATATTGCAACCTGTAGACACTTACTGGAAATCATTTGCCTTGTGCAGGGATGTAGTGATCTATTTATCTGTTAATTTTCTGTTGCTGGTGATCTATAAATGGTTCTTACATGGTAGAAGCTATAATGCAGTCAAATCACTTGTACATAAAATATCATACTACTGATTCCTGCTATGGGCGATTCTGTTTTGTATTGCTTTTGTTTGGTTCAGACAATACTTATATGTCAGAAATTCAGCTTGTGCTCAAATGTTTGGATTACTGAATAGTTGGCACAGTTTGGTTTCATGCAAAAGTAAGGATTAAAATTATAACTATTAGGAAAAATAAATTTATAGTGGATGGGTTCTCTTTGCTTCATTTCATTCATTTCTTACATTAATATATAACTTGTTCTCCTTGCGCAGATTCTTGTGGACACTGTTTGGGCTCTGTCTTATCTCACAGATGGTGGGAATGAACAAATACAGATGGTGATAGATTCAGGTGTAGTACCATTTTTAGTCCCCTTGCTGAGCCATCAGGAAGTAAAAGTTCAGGTAAGTGTTGAGTATTGTACAATGTGATATGGCATTACAAAATGTATTATTATATCAATGACAAAAATTCAGACATCTTTGTTGGATAACATCTCTGTTTATTTGTATGTCAATTCCACTTATTTAAAGGCAAATGTATTAAATAAACATTGAAGAGTGTTTTGAATATACTTCCTCAATAAACATGCTTCATTTCAAATGAAACAAACCGTTAAAAAGTCATGATATTTATGTAGTTACTTACCAAGCACATTTAAATTATATTAGAGTAACCAAAATATTTTTACAATCCCCATGGCATGTCACAACTTTTGAGCACCCCTAAAGTTTGGAAATTGAAAGTTGAAAAATTTGACATGCTCTAAATATGCTCTTGACTCATGCTCACCTGCTGCTGTCTATTAGATACATCCATGCAGTGTTTCATGGCAATAATCTGACAGTATTTGCCACTGTCTTCTTCCAGGATATTTTTTTTTACTTCCTGGTAATCAGTATTGCTCTGGGATGACCTGGTGGTTTTTCATCCCAATGCTAATCAGGCTTAACCCTGTTTAGTTTCTGAACCCAAAGGTCAGCCAGGTGCTGAGAAAGTATTTAACACTGAGTTACATATACTTTTTTTTTTTACTTAACAGGTCAATGTATGTTTATTAAAGTTATACTCCATCTTTTAGACAAATAATTTTCTTAAGGCATAGGTGATTTCTGATTGCATATTACATATTTTATGGACTGCATTGGTGCAAAACTGAGTAATTGTATGCTTGTTCCAAATGAAAGAAGGGGAATATACAAAGTTATGTCCATAAAAGCTTGTTAGCAAATTACTATAGCCATTCCTTATTTAGTAACTACCTCAACTAGCAATCATTCACAAATATGATGGTAATAAACAATAAC
The DNA here is from genome assembly GCA_027560375.1 of Imantodes cenchoa. Lineage (NCBI taxonomy): Eukaryota > Metazoa > Chordata > Lepidosauria > Squamata > Dipsadidae > Imantodes > Imantodes cenchoa. The sequence goes on from JANHGD010003057.1 coordinate 144,722, forward strand.
AAAAATCATTTGGGACCAATTCATACATTTACAACAAATTTTGTGTCTGCATGCTGGAGTAGCGTAGCTGGTGTAGTTATGTGAGAAAACTTTATCCGAATGAAACAGCAGCAATGATTGATCTACCCAGCGCCTCTCTCTCTCTCTCTCTCTCTCTCTCTCTCTCTCTCTCTCTCTCTCTCTCTCTCTCTCTCTCTCTGACATTGTACATATGATTTGAATTTGGCATGGATTGTGATTGCTAACAAATCTGAAACTAACATTTAAAAAGGGAGGGGCAGTTCTCATATGTGCATAGAGCCAATTCTTTGTCTGTGAGCTTGAGGAAGGGCATGTATATTTGAGTATCTCTGTAGTTCGATATGTGTTCAACCTGTATGTCTGTAGCATATTTGAACTAGGTCTAAGAATGAAATAGAGACCCTTTAAAGTAAAGAGAATGTTAATTGTATCATTTTTTAAATTAAAGACTGCAGCACTAAGAGCAGTTGGCAATATAGTAACGGGTACTGATGAACAGACACAAGTTGTTCTCAACTGTGATGTCCTCTCCCATTTCCCAAATCTTTTGACACATCCTAAAGAGAAGATAAATAAGGTGAGTGCTGAAATTATTTTGGTAATCTTGTTTCATTTTTAAAAAATTTAACAGGGAATGATTTCTTTTTCTAACGCTAAAAGAAATGCAAAGATTTCACACCTAGTGTAATCCAGTATTGTGCTTCTAGTCAGTTTCTATCTTTGATTAATGGAAAGGGGAAAAGTGGTATGTACTATGTAAAAAGTTAACTGTGTAAGAATTGCATTTTATCTTTAGCTTGAGAAAGACAAGTACTATATTCACAAATTATAAGTTCCATCTTCATTGTTATCTAATAAGAGGGGATTTATTTACTGGATCCAAATGATTAATACCTCTTTTTAAGAGGAAAATCCTAATAACCTTGAAGAAACCATCATACATTCACTCTTTAAAATGATCTTTGTAGGTAGAGTCTCAGCCAGTTATGAATATCCTTTTGGTAAGATGGTAGGGCAGGTGTTTCCTGAACAGAATCCCCAGGATTCTGATATTTTTAGATCTATTTCAATTTTCCTTTGGTATGAAATCCTCTTGGTCCTCCTAAGAAAAAGAAGCAGAACTACTTCTAGCTATCAGTGGCTTTTAATGCCTTTCTTCATGGTAGCTTTGTAAGAGAGATACAGTGGGTTTACTTGTATTGGTATGAGAAATCCCACAGGGCAACTGAGAAATTTCAGTTGTCTCTTTTAAAGTCCTAGGAGACATTATCTAAGTTTTTTATAATTAAGTAGTATACAATGAAGCAAAAAGATGTGATGCACAGTATATTGCTGAAATATTTTGTATTACATTTTTTCTAGTTCACAGTAAAATAAAATTAAAGCTAGGATAATACCATATACCTGAATGGAAGTGATGGAAGTTCAAAAGATCAGCCTAGGACACACTTGGTCCATTTAAGTTAGTTTCAAGTATTTTAAGTAACTTTTGTTTTCATTGTAGGAAGCTGTTTGGTTCCTATCCAATATTACTGCAGGAAATCAGCAACAGGTTCAAGCTGTAATTGATGCTGGACTTATTCCTATGATAATTCATCAATTGGCTAAGGTCAGTCAAATATCAGATTTCTCTATTTGTATGTTTCGTTAAGCTAATATAAGATGTTACATTGCTGATGCAAATCATTTCTATATTGTCTAGGGTGACTTTGGCACTCAGAAAGAAGCTGCCTGGGCAATCAGTAATTTAACAATAAGTGGTAGAAAAGATCAGGTTTGTGTATCTTAATGAAATTCATGCAGAATTTTTAGAATAATTTATATCTAATGCCACAAATAATTGTAAATATATTTTGCATTGTTCAGGTTGAATATCTTGTACAGCAGAATGTAATCCCACCATTCTGTAACTTGCTGTCAGTGAAAGATTCTCAAGTAGTGCAGGTGGTTCTGGATGGCCTAAAAAATATTCTAATAATGGCTGGTGATGAGGCAAGCACAATAGCAGAAATTATAGAAGAATGTGGAGGTAAGGTTTCATTTGGTAAGATGGACTTTGACCCCACTTCCATCTGTAATAATTGACTTATTGTGATATTTCATTGATAATGTTATTCCAATGAAAATATTGTGAGTGGAGAGTAGAGATGCACTTTTTTATTTTAATCTGGTTTTTTAAAATTTGCATGTCATGGTTAGATCACTTTTTCCGATTATTGGATCGTCTAAAATAGAATGAAAATCCTTGAGGGATTGCTCAAATGTCAGTATGTCTGACATTTCTTCATTGTTCTGTATGTTCTGCAGATACTTAAGATTCTAGTTACGATTGTTACTGTAAAAAGTAGACCCTCGTTTATTGGTTCTGTTCCACCTCTCAATTTAGAATACAGCATCAATCTTGGTGATGACTGGACTAGTATCTCAGGTCCAGTCCACTTTTCTGCAAGACTCATGGATAGACAATTTATGAGAAAGTACTGTATGTGGAAACATGATATGGAAATTTTGGCTCATCTTGGTAAGCTTATGCAGAGTAGCCCTCAGAGACTCCTGTTCAAAGCCTACAATATCCCAGAGGATCCCATTTTGTTCTTCATGCCAAGAGTTTGCATTGAAAAGTGATCCTTTCAAAGTTGCTGTGTATTGTGCAGACTATAGCCTTGTCATGATTGTATTTTGTATACTATTAAAACTGTCAGTGTCATGACTTTAACTGGGTGAAAAGGTGCATCACAGGGCAACAGTTTACATATTTTTACAGTTTTTTTTAAATTTCTCTCAATCTCTTACTCCCACCTCCACTCTGCAACAGCCACTTAACCTGTCTGCAGGAAAGGAAGGGCGGAAGAGCTCCATGACCTGTGCTGCCCCTTAGCCTATATAGTCTTCTTAATCTACAGTAGTGGCCAAAATTGTGGAAACCTTTTGGGGAAAGTATTTTTGAGGTTTGTTGGCTAATAACACGACTTTCCTTTTGGAGTAGTACCATAAAATTATATATCAATGGAAAAATAATTTAATCAAGAATGTAATGCAACAAGGTTTGTTCAATTACCTGTATTCTGTGAAAAATTATAGCCAAATAGCCAGAAAAAGAAAGCACAACTTGTTTAGGTTGATGTCAGGTAGCTTTCCTTCATCTGATTGTAGCCTATGAGCATGAGTTTTTAGAGAGCCAATCAGGTGTCATCTTATTTTGGCAATGAGCCAATCAGTTCACAGTAGGATTCAGTTATTGATGTCATGTATTGAAACTGAGAGAAGGACATTTGTCAATGTGTTATGTGATCACTATCAAGTTGGTTGGGATTTTTTGTGTTCTTTCATTTAGTAAAACGTAATAAAATTAAATAAATTAAAATAATGGTGCAAAGCGTTAACTGGTCACCCAGAAAGCGATGCAAAATAGTATGATTAAGTGAATAAGGCTATAGTTATAAAGAAATTAGAAGAAAAATTGGTGAAAACTTAACCAGTTTTTGAAGAGGTATAAGGAGACTCAGTCACTACAAAACCACACTGGTAAAGGCAGGAAAAGGAGCACAATAGCAAGTGATGATAGAAGAATTAAGAGACTGTGCCTACGTGACAGAAGAAAATAATCTGGGTGTATACAAGATGAAATGATGCAGTGTGAAGTTGAGTGCAAGGACTGTTTGGTACAGACTGCAGAAATTTGGCCTAAAATCTAGAATTCCATGAAAAAAGCCATTTTTATCTCTCAAACAAAAGTTGAAAAGACTATACTGGGCTAAAACCCATGTTATCTGGGCAGAGGAACAATGGGACAGTGTTATTTGGTGTGATGAGACCAAGATCTCCCTGTTTGGTAGTGATGGCATAAAATACGTAAGAAGAATCGGAGAAGATTTGCATACTGGTTGGATTGCATGTACCGTGAAACACCCACTCAGTGTTATGATCTGGGGTTGTATGACATCAAAAAGTGTGGGCAGAATTTGTTTGATTAATGGGAATATAAATGGCCAAAAATACATTAATGAAATACTTGAGCTCAAACTGAAGCCTTCCACACATGATCTTTTCCAAGACAATTAAGCATTTATATTTCAACGGGATTCAGCTCCATGTCATATTGCTGCTGTGTGCAAAAAGTGGTTTCAAGGTAATCATATTCCAGTGCTGGAATGGCCTGGGAATAGCCCAATTGAACCTTAACCCAATTGAAAATCTATGGAACCAACTAAAGAAACTTGTTAGTCAGAAGCGACCCAGCAATAAAACCCAGTTAATAGAAGCAATCATTCAATCTTGGTTTCACATTATAACAGCTGCAGACTTGGTTCACTCCATGGGAAGACGTTGTAAGGCCGTAATTCATGCTAAAGGTTACCCAGCTAAGTATTAACTGACACGGTGATAATTTTTGTATATCTCAAGAAAATCTCTGGACCCGGGCGAAAAATTGGCCTACCAGTCCCACCTGAAGTCAGGAAATGGGGGAACGGGGGGAATTCATGCGCGCATGTGCGGAGCGGGGCAGCGCGTGGGGATCGCGCATGCATGCACAGAGGGCAGAGTATGTATGGGGGCAATGAATTATGGATGTGAGCATGCACATGTGTGCGATAGCGCATGTCCGTGTGCTTTTGCTACCCGTGGAAAAAAAGGTTTGCTATCACTGTCGTAGACAGTCGATTTGGTCCAGTGGTGAAGGCACCAGGCTGGAAACTGGGAGGCCGTGAGTTCTAGTCCCACCTTAGACATGAAAGCTGGCTGGGTGACCTTGGGCCAGTCACACCATCTCAGCCCATCTCACCTCACAAGGTTGCTGCAGTAGGGAAAAATAGGAGGAAAGAGTATTAGATATGTTCATTGCCTTTAATTGTTTATGAAATAGTAAAGGTGAGATATAAATAAATAGAATGAATAAATAAAGAAGTAAAGCAGGGTTTTTCATGTCCATTTTTCTAACTCTTCGGTCTTGGTGGTGAGAGGTTTGAAATAAGATCATATTGTCCATTATTGTCGAGTCAACGCAGTAATTCGAACCCAAGATTTATTTACATTAGACTACATGGTGTAGCTTGAATGTGACAGTCCATTGCACCCTTTAGTTCTTTTAATTTTTACACATTATGTATAATTTTATTAAAAGCTTTAAAAACGAAGGTGAAAGCAAATACAAACTAATACAGAGGAAGGAAGAAGAAGGAAAAAAAGAGAAGCCAGGGGCTAATGGTCCAAGAAAGAGAGAGGGGGGGGGGGGGTGAGGGGG
>JANHGD010003058.1:72710-84447 GCA_027560375.1 Imantodes cenchoa
GCCCACCAAGCCATACCATGCCCACCAAGCCACGCCCACAGAACCGGTAGGGAAAATTTTTAGATTTCATCACTGTTCTCCCCTACCCCCAACACAAACTGTTAGTCGGAGAAAATATATCTTATTTTTTGTAGCTCAGCCCTACATAGCATTGAAACCCATTTTGCAATAAAAACAATGAAGTTTGGAGATATGTAATCTGGGAGGGCGGGAGATTGCACTGCTTTGGATTAGCTGTGCAGCTGGGAGCCCCCATTGCTGCACCCTGGCTCCGCTGAGAGGCAAGATGAAGTTTTGTTAATCCAGTTTTCTCTTAAACTTGCTGGATGCTGTTTCCCCAACTGGCAAAGAATCAGGTCTAACCTTACCTGTTGGCTCTTCTCAGTAAAGGAAACTTTGTGATGTTGTGAAATCACGAGCTGATGAAAAGCCACTTCATCAGTTCTTTTTCCCTTTTTTTAGGTGCCAAATGTTGTGACTGATCTTTTCTTGTTTCAGATTGATTTGGCTCCTCTCTTTCATTCTCTTACCCTCCTCTTCTTGATATACAAAACAATGCAGTATGTTTGAGGACACGCTTTGCAGCTTTTCTTTGGCTTTCTAAGACACTTTTTTGTTTTAGTTTAATCTGATCATTTTAATTATTATTAAAACTCACCTCAAAACTTGTTTCTACTATGTTGTTCAAGGTAATTGCTATACTTAGAATTTGGCCATACTTGCTTTCATTATCACCTCATCAATGAATTTTTATTGTGTGTCCATTTTTAAAGAAAGGTACATTTGTTTTAAGCTACACAAAACATCTGGATTTAGAACTGCCTCTTTCCACTTTTATGCTGTAATATAAGTCACAAGTGCTCAGACATTCCCAGAGGCTCACAGGTTTGTAGTTTATTAGGAGGAAGAACAGATTCAGAATTTATTCCTTCACATTTGTAAGGGAGGCTGGCTGTGTGAGGAACAGCCCCTATTAGCTAGTCATGGACAGAATTAGATAAACTGTTTTGCAATGCTATAATTTTTTTCTGCATCACATCCTTGGGCTATTTAGAAGCAGCCGACAAACTGGACAAACCCCAGTGAAGTTGCTTATTTTAACTTCCTCATGTATAAGGATTTATGCACCTACTTAGATCTGCTCCATGAAATCAATTCTAACCTTGCCTTCCATATTTAATTTTGCCCGCTGCGCTAACCATGGCATCTCATCTTCTTCCTTTAACAGTTTTTTAATACAATATTATTTTTCCTCAGAGGAGATCACTGTTCTTCCTGCATGCAATTTTATCTTCATCACAAAATAAGGGAGAGGTGACATAAAAAGAGAAAACTTGCCCCAGGTCTTCTTTGTGGTGAGTTCTCACCAAATTTACTCTATACCCGGGCTGCCATTTTAACCACTACATTTCAGAGAGTTGAAAAAGCTTCTTTGATAAGAAGCGAAATGTCTTCAAAGAAAAAACATGAAAGTCCAATTGCCTCCTGAAGAAGCACCATTGGGATAATGATGACCTGAATGCCTGAGAATCTCCATAGACACTACATTACATCATTTCAGTATTATTCTCAAACTTAAGATTGCTGACTTTTCAGGCAATTGCCAGATTCTTATAGTGGAAGCACACTTCTTTCCATGATATGAAATGTACTCACTTCAACAAATAGGATTTTGTTACAGACTCCGGAGCAGGTTGCAAGTTAGTTAGCCGGGACATGGGAAACACTAGACAAAACTTTCATCCTGAATAGCAAAATGGGAATTTATGGCTTGATACATTGCACAAAGTGTGACTTATTCAACAAACCATAATTAAGTCAAGTACAGTTTGGGGGAATGTGGGATCCCAAATAAAGTGACTTGTCAGAGTTGGATGAAGTGCTCTGGAGTTTCCACCAAAGCTTCACTGGCATTCAAGCTTCTTAATGTAAGATAATTTTATGAGGCCTCAGAAGTCTTCCTTCCCACTGTAACCTTTCTGATTTTTCCCACAACTTTCCCCATATTTCATTCTTTCCTCAGAAAAAGTGGAATTAATCTATCTTCTAAGCTGAAGGTATTCCAAAATCTCACATGCTAACATTATTTATCATTGGGTTATGATAATGCATTTTCCTATACTGTTCTTTGGCCATCTGCATGGCACATTCTTTTGTGTATGGCAGGGCTGTCAAACTCCTGGGCTGTGGGCTGGGTGCATCATGTGCTGATCATGCCCATACCCAGTTTAGAGAAGGGGGAAAAGTCACATGATGCCATCATGATGACATGAGTTTGACGCCTCTGGTATATGGCATAAAGATCCAGTTCATTGATGATTGTGAGTACACTACTTCACTTAAGAATTACGAAGTCCACATACTTTTCAATTGATATTACAGCATCAGCAATAAAAGATGATTTATTTCTGTTTATAAGGTAGCACTCACAGCAGAGGTGGGTTCCTCCCAGTGCGGTCCAGTGCGCCCGCACTGGTAGCGGCGGCCCGCTGATGTCACGCTGATGATGTCAGCCAAGGATTTCTGGGCTGGGATGAACAGCGTGTCTGGTTGGGAGGAAAGGGGACTGCGCGTGGCTTACCCCAAAGTCTCTAGGCACATACTGTGGCTGATGGGTCTAATGCACATACGCTCTTTGCAAAGGAAGGGAGGTAGGGAAGGACAGAAGGCAAGAGGAGGAAAGAGTTGAGTCCCTTCTTGAACAGATTGGAGGGTAGACGAAGCATTTCCCCCTTAGAACTGGGACATTTCTGCTGATTCCTTGCAATAATGCCTTTTGCTAAACGCTGGGCTGGCCACTCCCACCCAGTCACATGACTGGCAAGCCATGCCCACAAAATAAGCCACACCCACAGAGTGGTAGTAAAAAAATTAGGAACCCGCCCCTGATCAGCATATTGCCCCCAGCAATCTGGGTCCTCATTTTACCCACCTGGGAAGGATGGAAGGCTGAGTCAACCTTGAGCCTGATGAGATTTGATCTGCTGAGCTGCTGAACTAACAGTCAGTTTCAGTGGCCTACAGTACTGCACTCTATCCACTGAGCTCCCTCGGCTTATAATTATTAATTGACCAAAGGAAATTAATAAATACACAAAGAGTAAAACTGTCTTCACTAAAATGAAAATTTAATCAAATTTAATTCCATTCTAGGACTGGTGATTCTTTGTCCTGCCCATTGACTTTTTGTAGTGCAAATCCACCATGCAGTTCAAAGATCAGCAGCAACACTCAATATGAATATGTTTCTGCATCCCTAATCTACATTTCTGTTGTTTAACATAACAACAGGAAGGGACCATGGAAGTCTGTTAGTCCAACCCCCTGCTCAGGGAGAAAATCCTATACCCATGATGGCAAACCTATGGCACATGTGCCACAGGTGGCACGTGGAGCATATCGGAGGGCAAGCGAGGCATTAGCTGCAGCACGCATGTGCATGCTAGCCAGCTGATTTTCGGCCTTGGGGAAGGCCATTTCACCCTTTGGAGGCTTTAGGGAAGCTTCCCTAAAGCCCCAGAGTGCAAAAAACCGTTCTTTATATGTTTTAACCTCCAGTCCTGTAATCATCTTTATTGCTCTGCATTCTTTCTAGAGTCTCAATATCTTTTTTTACATCGTGGCAACCAAACTAGATGCAGTATTCCAAGTGTGGCCTTACCAAGGCACTAGTAACTACTGATGTTACTTTGGAGTGACATGGAATTTTCAACAATTTTCTCCTTCTGGATAGGGATTTCTGTGATTCAATGCCCTTATCATGAGAAATGTGACATAATCTTAAAACGCCGAATTTCAAATCTGTCAGTCCAATGGGCAAAAGCCTCTCCCTATTAAATGTGAAACTATTAAGTCAAATGACCTTTTGTATGTGCAGCATCATTAGTGTGGCATTGTGCATATATGAAATATAATGTCTGACAAGTACTTATTTTCAGATAAAGGGACTAAGACTGCAAGAGATCTATTCACTGCTTAGAAACGTGAATTGCATTGATGCCTAAGAAGATTGTCCTCCAACTGGCTGTACCTGACAAATTTTATCAAGCAATTTCCTTAACTGGAAAGTCTTAAACTTTACAGTTATGATTTCACCACTCAAATATTCCTCAAATGCAAAATCTCTCTTGTATTATGCTGCATTCATAGAATTCTTTTGTTTGTATTATCTAGCTGACCCATTCTCTTGTATTGCCAAGATATTGAGCATGTTTGACATTTTAGCTGATTACTTCTCCAGAATTAAGCAGAAAGCAGGGCAACATTCCAAAGTCCCTTTCAGTGTGAAAGCTAATTATATAAATGCTTGGAACAGCAATTTCTTTTGGGATGTTAAAGTGCTTTTATTAGATTGTTCCCCTGTCCTTTTAAAATTTATTATTGGACACTTATAAATGGTGTAACCTGGTAAGTTTTATTTCCCCTCCCACACACTTGCAGATACTTTCGCATCAGGCCCAAACAATATAAAGTACACCTGGGTTTATTGCACCTCAGTGATAAGGGAGAGGGAAAATTGTTTGTGAGAGGAGTAGTGGTCTTGCCTCAGTATAGTATAGCAATAGCAATAGCACTTCGACTTATATACCGCTTCACAATGCGTTTCCAGCCCTCTCTAAACAGTTTACAATCTGGGTCCTCATTTTATCGATTTCGGAAGGATGGAAGGCTGAGTCAACCTTGAGCCGGTGGGACTTGCCAAACATCTGGCAATCAGCACTCAGCAGAGGTAGCCTACGGTACTGCACTCTAACCACTGTGCCATTTTCAAAATCTGCAGTGCTTTGTTTCTGGACAAACCATGTAAATTCATGTAGTTTCATTCTCAAAATTCAATCCTATCCTCCAAATGCAAAATATCAGCAAATCTTTTGTCTTCATTTTGTCCTTCTATTTCTAGTAACTTATTCATAATCAAGGTCAGCAATTCACTGTAAAAAAGATCTGAGAGTAAACGATATTCCAGTTTAATATTGCGAAGCAGTAAGGCAATAAAAGGCATAGATTGAAGGTGATCAGAGGAGATATGGCTTATATTTGGCCCAAAGATGCTTTTTCCCAAAGGCAACTGGACTGTCTTTCCTTTGAAAACATTTCACTTCTCATCCAAGAAGCTTCTTCATTTCTAACTGTTCAGTTCAGTTCTAACTTCTTTGGTTAGAACTGAAGAAGCTTCTTGGATAAGAAGTGAAATGTTTTCAGAGGAAAAAAAAGAAAGTTGCCTTTTGAAAAAAACACACATTTGGGACAACCATCACCTGGATAATTGAGAATCTTCATACCAGTAGTAATATACTAATACTAATACTATGAATACTAATTATGAATACTAATACTAGATCAAGTGAGGTTCTAATACCACTCTATAAAACCTTAGTTAGACTGCACCTGGAGTATTGCATCCAGATTTGGTCACCACACTATAAAAAAGATATTGAGACTCTAGAAAAAGTGCAGAGGAGAGCAACCAGGATGATTAAGGGACTGGAGACTAAAACATATGATGAACGGTTGCAGGAACTGGGCATGGCTAGTCTAGTGAAGAGAAGGACCAGGGGAGACATGATTGCAGTCATCCAATATCTGAGAGGCTGCCACAGAGAGGAGGTGGTCAAGCTATTTTCCAAGGCACCCAAAGGCCAGACAAGGAATAATGGATGGAAACTGAACGAGATTCAATCTGAAAATGAGAAATTTTCTGACTGAGAAAAATCAAGCAACGAAATATAAGTTGCCTTCGGAAGTTGTGGGAGCTTCATCACTGGAGGCTTTCAAGAAAAGACAGAACTGCCATTTATCAGAAATGGTGTAGGATCTGCTTGGATGAGGAGTTGGACTAGGTGATCTACAAGGTCCCTTCCACCTCGGTTAATCTGTATCTGTACTCTCAGGAGTCTTTTTCACACCGTTGTACAAAAAGCATCAATCCTCTTTCCATCCTGCTTCTTCAACTGTCACTTCACAGACAGTCAGAGGGAACACAGTTGCCTGCACAATTCTGATCTTGAGCATCCTGACATCTCAATATCTTTTTCAAGGCCCTCATAGCTCCTCTACCAAGTGCTAGTCTGCAACATATTTCCTGAATACTAGTTCCTTTATGTTAACAGTTGATCCTAAAGTGCAGACGCTATCTATCACCTCAATATATTTCCTGTCAACTCTAAAGCTGTTTGTTTGATTTATTCTCATTAATTTGGTTTTTACTTTGAGTTCATTGTAGTGTTATCAGCAGGGCTCAAATTATTGAAGTTTCTTCCTCCAGTTTTAAAGCCTTCGTCCAAAGATCTACATGTAAGACATCAGTTTTATAAGCAGTCCAGAACAGGTCTTCCATCGAGCATTTGCACTTTTACCACTATCACAGAACCCGAGGTTTGGAGAGCATTTGGGCCATCAGGTCCAGGCCTCTGTCTAGTTCAAGGATCCGTCTTATGGATCCCAGATCAGCCGCCATGCCACTTCCGCTGGAACTCAGCCAAGAAAAGAACTCAGCTCCACCATCTCCCGGGGTTATTGATGTGACTCTAGAATTGCTCTCACGGTAAGGAAATCCCTTATACCTCAATTCAGTGAGAACCTACTTTCGTGTAACTTAAATGCCTTATTCTGTTTCCTGTACAGAATCCTTGACTTACAACAGTTCATTTAGTGACCATTCAAAGTTACAATGGCATGGAAAAAAAGTGACTTGTGACTATATTTCACATGACCGTGTGAAATTCAGACACTTGACAACTGATTCATATTTCGTCCCATGTCATGTGATCCCCTTTTGTGACTTTCTGACAAGCAAAGTCAATGGGGAAGCTGGATTCACTTAACGACTGCGTTACTAACTGAACAACTACAGTGACTTACTTAAGAACTGTAGCAAGAAAAGTCGTAAAATAGGACAGAATTCACTTAACAAACGTCTCACTTAGCAGGGCTCGTAAGTGGAGGGCTACTGATATTCTCAGCCTTTGGAGGAGATCCTCGTTTACTTCCCTTCTTCAATCCATCTTCAGGGAAAGTTTTATTCTCTGGATTATCCTTGTTTTTCTTCTCAGAATCGGTTTCAATTTTTCTGACTCTTTCGTAAAATGTGGAATCCAGTCTTCATGGTGGAATCTGACCCAAGCAGGAGAAAGTGGAGCATCCTATGGATTTGCCTTTTCTGCAACCATATTACACTGCCTCTCATCCATCCATCCATCCATTTACAAGAAACAGAGGCCACTGAATTCTAAAGCGACTCTGGGTGGCTTATGCTAAAATTTGAAAACAAGTGAAAAATTATTTAATTTTAATTTCCCAGCCACTTTAAGACAGCCAACCTCCACCTATACTTTCGCTTCCAAAGACTGCTTATTTCCCTTATTGGCGAGTCAGTATCGTCTGCTGTCCATATTTTTGGTAACATTTCAATCTTTCATTTCTGTACCTTGGTCAAATCTACTTTAGTTCAGTATTAAGGAATTGCAGTGAACGGCCGACAGCTTCTTGCATGCTGTCCTGAACCTCCAGGGTCAATCCATGAGGAAAGATGCATGAATATGCATGGGAGAGGGAGGAATGTCTACTAATGGTTTGATTTATATTCTGCCTCTCTCCCAGCACACACATAAATTGCTCTCCTGTTTTCCCATAACCCTCCCCCTTTGGGCTAGGGGCTGACTGGCCCCAAAGCCATCTATGGATGTCCATGATAAAAACTGGAGTTGAACCTGGTCTCCCCAGATTTAGTCCAACACCATAATCACTATACAAGGCAACCTGGTCTACTTCAGCAAAGGATCCGACAAGTATAGATATTTGCGGAGAGAAGGGCTGCTTGGAGGCAACTTCTGTAAACATAATGACTCACTTTAAAAGCAACTTTTGAAGGAGGCAATCAGCTGTTAATGAAAGATTTCTTTCTAGCAGCTCTCTTGGTCGTGGAGATTTCTCTGAAAGCAAGACAAATGAAGAGCCTGCAGGCAAGTAGAATAAGATCAAGTATCCCAAGCTTTCACATTTCCAGATTTTCAAGCTCTGCTCATGATTCAAAAGGGTTTACTCAAAAGCACGATACAAGAAGGTTCTTTGTAATCATGATGGAGGAAGAACTCTGGCAGGCCTTTCCTTCAAGGAGGAAGGAAACACTTTGCAAATAAGCCTTTTTAAGGACCACGTGCAAGTCCAGCCCTTAAAAAGCAAGCCAATTAAGCAAGGCATAATATATCTCTAACTATTCAAGAACACCCACAAGAATGGTGACATTCTGAAAAAGAATTATCAGCACGCAGGATTGTTTCTATCCCTAGAGCAGTGAGTCTTTAATCCTGCTCACAAGGACACACTCAATAAAAGCTGAAGACTTGAGACTACTCTGGTTTCAAATTAGCAATAGCAATAGCAATAGCTCTTAGACTTATATACCGCTTCATAGTGCTTTCCAGCCCTCTTTAAGTGGTTTACAGAATCAGCCTCTTGCCCCCAACAATCTGGGTCCTCATTTTACCCACCACGGAAGGATGGAAGGCCGAGTCAACCTTGAGCCTGGTGACATGTGATCTGCTGAACTGCTTAACTAGCTGCCAGTTTCAGTGGCCTGCAGTACTGCACTCTAGCCACCTCGGTTCCTTTAAGACCTTCTGCAGCCATTCCAAGAATGTAGACTTGAATGGAAGGGGTTAATGATCACTAATTGTCAGAAGAGTATAGAATAACTAATCATGAACTGCATACTGAAGTCATCCCTCCAAATAAAAATATTAAGTGATGTGGGGTGGGGGGAGGAAGAAGGACAGATAAAGACTTTTTGTAAGTTCTCATCTTTGACACAGGGTAGTGGCATTTTGCAGGAATTTGAGCTCCAGGAATGGATAATACAGTCACAGAATCAGTGAGGAGGAAGATTCTACCTTTTCAAATACATCCGCATAGTCCAAATATTTGACAGGTAAGAGAGAAAGAAGCAGCTATTGATAAAGGAGAATATTTGTGGCTCAGAGTTGAAATGTGGGGTCCTTGCTGAGTTCCCAAATTAATTTTAATTAATTGATTGACTGTGTACCATCAAGTTGTTTTCAATTCAATGACCAGGGGCGGGTTGCACTTACCCGCCCCTACCGGAGCTGGCTGTGCGCGCAGCCTGACGTTGTGAGTGGGTGCGCCCCCCCCACTTGTGTGATTTTTGGTTTCTGCGCATGCGCAGAAGCCGAAATCTCACGCGAGCATGCTTGCCCGGATGAGATTTCGGCTCATTTTTGCTTCTGTGCATGCGGCACATATTTTGAGTGACAGGGAGCTGCAGCAGAGGGATGAAAGAGCCACATGTGGATCCAGAGCCGCAGGTTGCAGATCCCTGGTATAGAGGCAGTGGGGGCATTCCTTCCTCCTTTATCTTTATCGATATGTATGGTACTAAGAGATCTAACTCTCTTTCCAAAGAATGCTAGGCCTGTGCATGTGAGGAACCTGCATTAGTCCTGAAAAGACCTTCAGAAAGCACTGGTAAAGTATTTTGTGGGCAGTGCTTCTATGAAAGCTAGATTTCTTCTTTTTAACTCACCAAATTGGCCACAGGAGGTGTGTCCATAGCAACCTAAACTGGCCAATAGAAGCTGGGCAGATCCTGATCCCTGATAAGTCATCTGACTGGTGAAGCTTGCTAGATCCATGGCAGAAATGATGTCAAGAGAAGAAGAAACACACTACATTAAAATTGGAACAGGTAAAGATGAGTTCAGTGTCTTCAGCCAATAGGGTGAGGAATAGATGAAGTTGATTTTATAAGGCAGTATCATATTAAAAATATTACTGGGGCACTTGAGGCCAATATTAGGGAAGTATCTGGACAGAGCTCTGTAGAGAAAGTGGAAAATGGACTTCAGTCTGCATCTTCCCAAGGCATTTATAACATAGCAATCATAACATTTGAATGTATTCAGTGAATGCATTCATATATTACAGTTAAAACCTTTTTTAAAAAAATCAGCAGTATTAAAGGTAACTTTTAAAATTGACAGAAACAAATATTGTAAACAAATTTCTTTGAATGTTCATTAAATCAGACTTTTCACATTATGAAGGCATATTTTGGCAAAATATCAGCCGCAACATGGTATCAGAGAAGCAGGCAGGCAAGGAAATTATTTTCATCTGTTATTCTATTTTCATCTTTCTTCGTTGCCTTGTTGAAGAAAATACCTTACATAATTTTATCAGCTCTACTGACAATTGATTAGTGAAATCACAGAGTATTTTAGAATAGTCTTTCAGTCTTCCTTTGCAGATGGTTTAACTAGAGAACCCATCTGCAGATGTTTTCTTCTATTAGAAAAAAATGGTGATGAAAATATTGGAATTATAAAAGGTTGGATCAAGTTTTGGTTATAGTCAGACTGGACCTAATTAAATGAAAGGCACTTATATTAATTCTGACTTAATAATCCCCATCAATTTCAGTTAGTTTGCTTTGAATGTGACATAATCCAGCTGATAGATTTTAATACTCTTTCATTTTTCATTATAATATAATTACTATCTTTTTATGACAGTATAAGACATCTATAATTACACTTTATTTTCTGTATTTCTTGAAATTGCTTATGGCATTCAGGTTTCCCACAAAGTAATTATATTAGTGTGGGGTGTTTTTTTCTTTTAGCAGCCAACACTTGCTATATATTTTCCTAGGACTTTCCTCAATTTGCCCACAACCAGGGCACAAACATGACCAGGGAACATGCTTTTTTTTTTGCCATGTTTCCATCATGTTTCCAATGAGCCAGGTTAAAACTGTATTGGTGTTAAAGTAGTATTTTTGTTCTAATTCTGACGCTGTCCAAGGACAGCCTCGAGGTATGCAAAAGCTATTCATCACTTAAAACCTTGCAGAGACGTTAGATGTCTCTAGTGAACTTGAATTAGAAGTGATAGGAGTGGGATCAGTAATGGGAGTACAATGGCGTACCTCATTTTCTGCTGACTTAAGGATGGCTGGGGAACAATTCAAGTCATCAATAGAAAAAGGCTCTTGATAAATCAATAACAGGGAAAGGCCCATAGTGCCCTGCTGCTTTGTAAGAGAAATCAGATTCCCATGCATCCCAAATTTGTCCGTGCACATCACTTAATTGGTGAATTATTATGTTGACCTCCAAAATAGTCTCTAGAAGATTCAAAAACCTAGTTTACATAGAATAGCATGGTGATGTTAAGAGATATGTTAGTTGGAGACAAGAGTTGAATGTACATTTACTTTTGCTTGCAGGTAATGCCACGCTGTTGGCTAAGAATTTAGATGAAACCACTTCCTCATTCCTTCATGGCCTATTGGGGAGCTGTTGGAGGGGAGGAATTGATCGCACAATGCCCTTATTTGCTACTTTAGCTTTGTGCTAACCACTAAGGCACACAGAGTTAACACACTTAGCATTTCTGGATGAGCAGTTGAACGGTATCGCATGATAAAGCTTGTTATTACATTAGAACAGTGATGGCGAATCTTTTTTTGCTCAGGTGCCAAAAGGGCGTGCACATGTGTCCACACCCATAATGCAATGCCCTCCCCCTGCGCATGCGTGCACAGCCCCCCCCCTGCACTGCCCCCCGCGCATGTGCACAGGGCTCACTCAGAGTCTATGGATGATGAAACACGAATTCCACCTGACTTTCACCCTTCTGGAGGGCGGGGGGAGGTCATTTTTGCGAAAAGCCTCTGGAGCCTGCGGATGGAAAAGAATGGACCTAACGGCCCAACCAAAAA
>JANHGD010003059.1:37315-48766 GCA_027560375.1 Imantodes cenchoa
AGCCAATCATGCTAGCTCAGGAATTCTGGGAGTTGAAGTCCACATGTCATAGAAGAGCCAACTTTGCCTAACCCTGGTCTAGACATACCCAATTCCTGCAACTGTTCATCATATACTGTAGTCATCAGTCATCTTTGTTGCTCTTCTCTACACACTTTTTTGTATTATGGTGACCAAAATCGGACATATTATTACAAGTGTAGTATTATCAGTGTAGTATAAATCAGTACTAAGACTTGACGTTATCTTGATTCGATCCTTTTGTTGATGCAGCATAGGACTGAATTAGCTTTTTTGGCAGCTATCGCACATTGCTGGCTCATAATGAAGTAATTTTCCACTAAGACATGTAGACCCCCCTGCTGTTGAGCCAGGTACCACCTATTCTATACTTCTGCATTTGGTTTTTCTTGACTAAGTGTAAAATCTTACTTTTCTCACCACTGAGTTGCAATTTGCTGGATAAGGCCCGGGATTCATGTCTGTCAAGATCCTTCTGGCTCTTCTAAACTGTTGAGTATTCCCCCCAGCTTGGCATCATCTATAAATGTGAGAGTTCCCCTTCTCCTCATTTAAATTGTTTATGAAGATGTTGAAGAGTACTGTGCATTAGCCAGAATGTTATACCCCACTACATGCTTCCTTCCGTGTAGAAATAAATGTACTTTTATGTAAATATGTTGTTTTTTCAATAATACGCTATAACCGTTATATATATATATATATATATATATTTTATTGGTGGTATTTCTGTTTTGCTATTTAAAAAAATATACAAATAGATATGACATTTATACTTCACAGATACGTTTTATGATTTGATGGTGATTTTGTTAGCATCTCTTTATGATAGTAAAATCATATCCTTTATGATAGATGAAAAAATAGACTATAAAGGTACCAGAGGGAATATTACAAGGAGAAGATTGCCGGGCCCATTTGAGAATATGAAATGGGAATTTAAACTGATAGATGGTTGGTGCTATATGAATCCGTATCGTAGACAGTATACCTTTTTCTCACACATACATCAAACATGCTTGAGAATAGATATGGTCTGGTTAAACTTGGAACTTATAGATGACATTAGCGAAATAGATATTCTCCCCAACACATGGGGAGATCATAATACATTACAGATAAAATGGAAAGGACAGACTAAGAGGAGGAAGGTGAGATGGACCCTAGATACAAGAGCCGTGTATGAGAAAGAATACAAATTAATGATGGAAAAGGAATTAGACCTCTTTTTTAAAGTTAATGCCAAAGATCAGATCTCATACAGTACAGAACTTATGGGATACGACTAATGTGTACATTAGAGGGCTGACTATAGCCTATATAGCCAATCGTAATAAAGAAAAGAGGGAACTCTGAAATCATTTATATACAAAATTAGGTGTTCTCCATCCTGGGGTGGAAGCAGCATTCAGGATGGGTTGTCTCCGCCAATCAACATGAAGGACTGAGCCAATCATTAGTATAATTGTTCAGGATCTGCCTCCTTTCCCCAGATCTGACTCGGTCCTTCAGCTGAATACATGTGGTAATGACTCCCAGCCTGTATTTCTAGTTCTTTCTTGCTTAGATCTATTTCTTTTTCTTCTTTCAATTGGAAGCTTGTGCAAATTTCCCTTTATTTTCTTTCCTGGCTATCCCTGAGTATTACTTAGTAACTCGTAGCTCAGCTGTGCAGCGCAGCGCGGGCTGGCTGGCCTTGCGCCAAAACTGAAGCGGTTTCCAGTTCCCAGCATCAGAGACCTGCAAAGGAAAGTAGCAAAGCCTTAATTTACTAAAATTTCTTGTGTGGCCTTAACGTTACCCTAGTGGTTCCTCTCATATCAGACAGGGATGTTTTTCCTTCGCTATGCTGCCGCTCTGCAGTTTTAAAATACACGTGGGCAGATCGGCTGGCTCCAAATTCGGCCGGCATTGTTTAGATCGGAGGGGCTAATAGCGTAGCCGGCGGCGCGCTAAATATCACCCGTATCTAATCTCCCAATCTGCAGCACAGGCTTTAGCCCCTGGCGGTGCCATTTTTTGCCATGGTTCTGCCTTGATCGCTAGGCCTATAGTAATTGTTCTAGATCCCAGAGCTAGGAGGGCCTAGCGGGGGGAGGGGGACGAAAAAGTATTAGTTCAAAGGTGGCTTTCTGGCTGACTGTAATTGCATTGTGAGCTTAGCTGATCCCTGATAGCTGGAGGAGCGCTCATTATTCCCCTCAGTAGGGCCTAGTTGCACGTGGCTGAACTGGGGGAGGGCATTTTGGGTGGCCATTTTGTATCAGGGCCCTGCTTTTTCTGATTGTCCACCATGTCCCAAGCTTTAGACAAACCTGGAGGGAAAAGACAGGCAAAATCAAACAGCCACAGGGAAAATTCTGACTCTTCCCCAGACTGCTCCCCATCTAGGCCTCCCAAAGCTAGGAAGACCTCATCCAAGGCCACAGAAAGAGCGGAGAAACACAGAGATGTGGCCTTACAAAAATTATGTGACAAATCTTCTAGAAACAGGCCTATTGAGGCCTAACAGCTAACAGCTAGGGAGCCTGCAGTGATTTTGGAGGGAGACCCTTTGGCCCTAGATGCCACTGACATCCCTAGGCCACAGGGAAATATCTGGGGCGAATTTGAGGTGCCCTGTAAAATTGGTCATCAGGAGGAAGCAGATCCCTTAGAGGCTCAGGATCAGCCAGTGGAAAGGGCAGAACCACAGGGGTGCCTGCCTCATATCCCATTTCACTAGACCCGGGGCAATTCCGGCCATGATAGCTGCACCCCTCCAACAGGCCTGTCAGCCAGTCTCAAAACCTTGACTTAAGCAGGGGCTTCTACATCAGCGGGGGCTTCCTCTAAACATAAAAGCCAGGGTCAGACTGCTCCCTTGGTCCAGTCCAGGCCTCCTCACAGGCAACCCAGTCCAGAAATGTCTTCCTCAGCATCCTCCAGCGAGG
Source organism: Imantodes cenchoa (assembly GCA_027560375.1). Taxonomy (NCBI): domain Eukaryota; kingdom Metazoa; phylum Chordata; class Lepidosauria; order Squamata; family Dipsadidae; genus Imantodes; species Imantodes cenchoa. Next base: position 40,270 of record JANHGD010003059.1, read on the forward strand.
ATGCATCTGAAGAGGAGGTTGTCCCTGGTGACATGAAGGATATCTCTCGGCAGATATCAACCCGTCTTCAACCTGTCTTCAACCCGACCAAGCCATCTTCACGGGCCTTTTCCCACCTCACCTGTTCAGGCCCCACCTCCACCTGCCGCCCCTGAGGGAGGTGAACAGACTGATCCACTGTTTTCAGAAATCAAACAAGAAACAGATATTGTGCCAGCTCTCCAGTTATTGGTAGACACAGTCCAGCGACAGTGCACTACCCTGGCCTCAGGACTGTCCACGTCTTCTCAAGATAAGCGTTTTTACAATGTAGCGTCTAACCTTTCTGATTTACTTGCAGTTCTATCAGTAGATGAACCCATCAGGGTGCTTCATTCATCCACTTCCCTTCCAGGAGAAGCTGACGAGGTCCTCGAAACTGGAAGACAAGAGAATAGAGCAGACCCTCACAAAAATGCACCAGTCCATTGCATGGACAATCAAGGCCTCATCCACTTCGTCTTCCTTTGCCTGAGCAGCACTTGTCTGGCTCAAGCAAATTCAAGAGTACATTCCATCAAATGATACCAGAGCACAACAAGATTTAAACAATTTTTTTGCTGCAGTGCAATTCTTGGCAGATTTGACCCTCCATGCTTCAAAATTCGCAGCCAGGGCCATGGGCTCATCCTTGGTCATCAGGTGTATGCATTGGCTCCGCCAATGGCAGGCAGACTCCCGCCACAAGTGGCGCCTCGCATCCAGCAACATCAAATGCAAGTCCCTCTTCGGAGTCTCTCTTGATCCACTTCTGGAAGAATGAACGGACAAGAAGAAGGTTCTTCCTCCGGTTACCAGGAAAGGCGCCCCGAAACCCTCAACCTATTCCAGACGGCCCTTTCGGTCGGCTGACCAGGGTACTTCCCTTCCCGGGACCCCAGGTCAGTTCTTTTACCATCAGAGACAATCTGATCGGGGCACTAGGGGGAGGTCATTCCGTAGGCAGCCTAGAGGGAGCTTCACGGGAAGACAGTTTCGCAGAGGGCGATGGTAGTCATCAGAATTTCCCCATTGGGGGTCGCCTAGTAAAATTCTGGAAGGCTTGGCAACAAACTACCCAGGACTCATGAGTCCTGGACACAGTACATAGGGGTCTGGCCCTGGAGTTCCTCTCCCCCAAATTTTTTCATCAGTTGCTCAGTTTCCTCTTTACCATCCAAACGGTTTTGATAGAAGAGGCCATTAATCATCTTTTACAAATTAGGGCTATTCAGCCAGTTCCTAGTAAGTATGTTAGAAAACATACTTCGTTGTGCCCAAGGCCTCGGGAGGATGGAGGGCCATTCTGGACCTGAAACATTTAAACAGTTTTTTGGTTTACAAAAAATTTAAGATGCACTCCCTTTCTTCTATTTTAGTCCTGATCCACCGGGGGGACTTTATGGCCTCCTTGGACCTCATAGAGGCTTACTTACATATCCCCATACACAAATTGCATAGGCGATATTTGCGGTTCTGTTATAATCAAAGTCACTACCAATACAGGGCTATGCCTTTTGGACTCTCAGCAGCCCCTAGAGTTTTTACGAAGGTCCTAGTTGCCTTAGTAGCCTACCTTTGGCTGGTGCCAGTGTGCGTTCACTGCTACCTTGAGATATTTTGGTGCATGCTCCCTCAAGGGAGGTTGTTTTACAACATCTGAGGCTGACCATGGATTGTCTTCAATGCCATGGTTTTTCCATTAATCTAGAGAAGAGTCACCTATCTCCCTCCCAGTCGATTCTACACTTAGGTACTGTCATCGATTCCTCCTCATGCGTGGTCTCCCTCTCTACCGAGAGACAGGAAGCACTGCTATCATTGGTAGAACAGGTGTTGGGGGAAGCTAGGTCCTCATTAGCAACACTGTCATCCCTACTGGGGAAGATGGTGTCGTGTATGAATATCACCCCTTGGGCCCGTCTCCATTCACGGGACCTCCAATGGTACCTCTTACCTTTCCAGAAGTCGGGCCTCGGTACATCATCCCGCAAAGTTTCCCTTCTGAAGCAGGTGAGATGCTCTCTACATTGGTGGGAGTTCCTCCGCATTGTCCAGAGGGAGCTGCTTTCGGGTACAGCACCGGGTAGTTGTGACAACCGACGCCAGCCTGGACAGATGGGGTGCTCACACCCAGGGAGTGACGGCACAGGACACCTGGTCAGATCAGGAGACATCTCTGCCCATCAATCTTTTGGAACTTAGAGCAGCCTTCCGGGTGATCAGGCGGTTCAAACACCTTCTATCAGGGAAGAATGTCCTGATCTTGATCAACAACATCTCGGCCAAGGCACATATCAATCGCCAAGGAGGCAGAGGTCCAAAGCCCTCCAGAGGGAGGCTATGAGACTGGGCCTCTGGGCGGAAAGACACCTGGCATCCCTGATGGCGGATGACATCTCGGGGGAAGCCAACACTCAAGCAGATTGGCTCAGCAGGACTCAAGTCGACCAAGCAGAGTGGCGCCTAGACCCATCCTTCTTTGCCGCCATCGATCGCCGCTTCGGACCCCTACTTGTGGATCTCTTCGCGACCCCATCCAATGCCCATCTGTTAAGGTTCTTTTCCCAATACCCGGAAGCAGGAGCGGAACAGGTGAACGCCCTTCGCAGTCCGTGGCCCCAGGGCATCCTGTACGCATTCCCTCCACTACCAATCATCCCTCTGGTCATCCAGAAACTCATCGCGGAGAGGGCAGAAGTGGTTCTTGTGTTGCCCTTCTGGCTTCGGAGGCCTTGGTTTGCTGACCTCCAGGCACTGTCGGTAGCCCCCTCATGGCAGTTGCCATCTTCGGTGACGATGCTCAGTCAGGGGGCAGTGCTTCATCCAGACCCAGCCTGGCTACACTTGACCGCCTGGAGGTTGAGCGGCGGACGTTAAGAGGACAGGACTACGATGATGACACCATTGCCATCATGCAAGCTTCCAGGAGGCCTTCTACAGATAGAATCTTCTCTGCAACATGGACGGTCTTCTGCACTTGGTGCACAAAAGAAAACCTGTCCCCGGTATGTATACCTACTCCTAAAATAGTTCGCTTTGTTACCCACAGTCTCAAGAAAGGTTTGGCCCCAAATACGCTTCATCGCCAAGTAGCGGCTCTGTCCTCGTCTCATGTCAAGATTTTTCATCACTATCCCAGGTACCTGACATCCGTCAGTTTCTCAAAGGGGCTACCAACCTTTGCCCTCCAGCAGTTCACCGATATCCTACGTGGAATTTGCCGAGGGTGCTGAATTCGCTCACGGGAGCTGCTTACGAGCCTCTCCGGGAAGCCTCCCTACAACATCTGTCCATCAAGGTGGCCTTTCTGGTTATTATTACCTCGGCCCATCGGATCTCTGAGTTGGCGGCATTGTCGGTTCATAACGATCTTTGTATCTTCCAGCCAGACAGGGTAACCCTTCGCTTGGATCCACCCTTCCTCCCGAAGGTCAATTCACTGTTCCATCGATCCCAGGAGTTAATCCTTCCATCCTTCTGCGCCCGGCCAGCACATCAGCAAGAACACAGGTGGCATGCCCTTGATGTCAGACGGGCGCTCAAGATTTACATTAAGAGAACAGAGGCCTTCAGACGTACAGAGGCCCTCTTTGTGGCCTTCCACCCGAGGTGTCTTGGACACAGAGTGTCATCAGTTACAATTGGCTGTTGGATCCGAGGGGCCATAGCCAAGGCCTACGAATTGGCCGAAGTATCCCCACCCAGGGGGATTATGGCACACTCCACTAGAAGTGCAGCAACATCGGTGGCATGGTCTACAAGAGCCTCACTAGAAGACATCTGCCGGGCGGCCACCTGTGCGCATCCGTCACAATTCATTCGACATTATAGCGGCCCAAGCAGCTTTTGGCAGGAGGGTGCTGCAACAGGTAGTGCAGGGAGAGTAGGTCACAGGGAACTCTGTTTTCCCAACAGTAGGGACTATCTACTTTGGTATGTCCCATCCTGAATGCTGGTTCAACCCCAGGATGGAGAATAGCTGTTGTTTTCCTATCTGATATGCCTCTTCTCATCTGGTGGAACCAGCATTCAGTCCCCCCCCCCCTTAGGTTTTTTCTCTTTACTGATTTTCTGTACTTCTATCGTTTTCTGAGGTGTACAGGTAACTGGGAGTCTCACTTGTTCAGTGTCTTTTCTATGCACTGATTACCACTCCGAGTCCGGTCTCCAGGATTCATCAGATCTGGGGAAAGGAGGCAGATCCTGAACAATTATACTAATGATTGGCTCTGTCCTTCATGCTGATTGGCGGAGACAACCCATCCTGAATGCTGGTTCCACTGGATGAGAAGAGGCGTATCAGGTAGGAAAACAGTGCCTAATCTGGAAAACAAACAGCAAGAAGACCCCAAAGACAATAGAATAAAAGAAGAAATAATTCTCACTAAGCGTAAGATTAACTTAATTGATCAGGAAACATTGGGAGGACCAATATCCCTTTTAAATTCTGATTACAAGATCTTAGTCTCTATAGTAGCGGAAAGACTAAAAAATATATTAAATAAAATAATACACCCAGATCAAAATGGGTTTTTACCCAGCAGACAAATTAGAAATAATACTAGAATCATTTTGAATACCCTGGAATACTACAATGTCCATACTGAGAAACAATTGGCCCTAATATTTATAGATCTGCAAAAAGTGTTCGACAATTTAGATTGGCAATTTTTAATGAAGCAATGAGTAAAAATGGAATTTGGAGAAAAATTTGTGAATTTAATAACTGCAATATAAAGGAACAATACACAGAAATTCTAATAAACAACGATTTGACTGGAAAAATAATCATAGGGAAAGGGGTGTGACAAGGGTGTCCCCTAGCACCACGCCTATTCATAACCGCGTTAGAAGTACTTTTGAGACTGGTAAGGAATAATTGTATGATAAAAGGACTTAAAATTAAGAAGGAGGAGTATAAGGTTTGCCGACAACATGACATATATCCTGGAAGACCTTTTAGAATAAGGAATTGCTCTGATGGAAGAAATAGAAAAAATATGGAAATATAACATGACTAAAAATAAACAAGGACAAAACGAAAATAATAACCAAAAATCTTACCGAAGATCAAAATAGAGCATTAGAAACAAATCTGGGAATTAAGACAGTTTAAAAAATTAAATATTTAGGATTATGGTTAACGGCGAAGTGTAGTACAATAAAAGAGGACAACTACACAAAGTTAACACAAAGAATTGCTAAGGACTTAGACAGTTGGTCCAAATTACAATTATATTTTTTAGTGAAGATCGCTGTTATAAAAATGGAATTAAGTAATATGATCAGGAAATTTATTTGGTCCAAAAAGAAAACTAGGGTCAAAACCAGCTCATTATACAATGAAAGACAGAGAGGTGGCTTAGGGCTCCCCGATTGGGACAGTTACTATATAGCCACAGTACTTGGTTGGATGAAAGAGTGGGTAACACTAAGAAACAGTAGAATTCTGACACTGGAAGGCTTTGACTTAGAAGTAGGGTGGCATGCGTTCCTATGGAACGGAAAACACAAGACACATGCCTACTTTTGTAGGCACTATATAAGAGGATCCCTACTTGATGTCTGGCTTAAAATTAAAAAAAAGCACCATACCAAAATTCCTAAGTGGCTCTCTACTACTGAAGCAATTATTTATCCCAATCTATTAAACGATAAAAAGATATTCACTTATAAACAAATCCTAGATGAGCATGACAATATTCAATCAAGGCAGGAACTCAAAGTGCTTGGAATAGAATTAGACTGGTGGCATTACTTACAAATAAGTACAAGGTACAACAAGGATGCGACACAATTTGGCTTTCAAAACGACCATGCCCTAGATAAAATCTTATTAGGAACAGATGAAAAAATAATCTCTAGACTTTATAATTTCCAGATAGAATACAAACTTTTCGAAGAGGTGGTGAAAGGAAATATGATAGCTTGGGCACAAAATTTTGGTTATCCAATTACACTTTCAGAATGGGATAAAGTTTGGGAATTAAAGTATAAACTTACACTATCCGCTTCGTACAAAGAAAACATATATAAAATGTTTCATTGCTGACACCTTCTCCCTGCCCATTTGGCAAAAATGTTCCCAACAACCTCCACGAAATGCTGGAAATGCAAAAAGGAGAGAGGAACATATTATCACCAATGGTGGACCTGCCCTAAAGTTAGAAAATTCTGGGGAAAAATTAGAGCCTGGTTGGGAGAAATATTACAGAAAGAAATTGCCCTAAAGCCTGAAACGTTTTTATTGGGGATACTGCGCACAAGATATATAAAAGAGGAAAGATACCTAATTTTACATATAACTACAGCAGCTAGATTAATATATGCCCAGAACTGGAAATCAGAACACATACCCACCCCTTCAATGGTGCTTAGAAAAATACTTGAGTGCGCAGAAATGTGCAAACTGATGATGAAGATTCGTGGAAAAGATGACACGGAATTTTACGAAATATGGAATAAGTTATACAATTGGATCAAACAAAACCCAAAATTAAAAATTTGGCTAGAATGATGAAGATGTATTGAGAAACATTCATAAATATTCATAACCCTTCTTTAGAAGTCAAAAATAAATTATTGATGATATTCACTGACAATTAGGATAAGGAGAATTTTAAATCTACATATAGTAATAGATATGAAACAAAAATTTTGATAACGCTGTAAAAGTATTGGATTATTTCTTGTTGTTGTATGTAAATACTTTTGTTTGTTTGTGTTAGTTGTGTGTATGTCTTGTTTGTGGCTTTTTAAATGTAAAAATGCAATAAAGATTATTTTTAGAAAAAAAATAAAGTGGTATTGAGGGGTGTGTGTATTTGTGTGTGTGGGTGGTATTATCAAATAATGATGAGAATAAAAGCAATATAGTACAGGTAGTTCATTTAGTGACTAAAGTTACAACAGCACTGAAAAAATTGACTTAAGGTCATTTTTACACTTATGACCCTTACAGCATCCTCATGATCACCTGATCAGGCACTTAGCAACTATCTCATATTTATGACAGTTGCAGTGTTCTGGGATCTGTGATCACTTTTTGTGACCTTCTGACAAGCAAAGTCAGTGGGGAAGCCAGATTCTCTTAAGAACCATGTTAACTAACTTAACAACTGAAGTGGTTCACTTAACAACTGTGGCAGAAAAGATTGTAAAATGGGCCAAACCTTACTCAAGAAATGTCTCATTTAGCAACAGAAAGTTTGGGCTCAATTATGGTCATAAGTCAAGGACTATCTGTAGTTCTAACAGCTCAACCCAGACTAAAGCTCTTCTTAGAGAAAAATGTGTTAGCTCACTTCACTTCCCAATTCTATCGACAATGGCTGATCTTATTAACCGAGAAGAAGCATAAATGGAGCCCACAAGTGGTTAAAAGCCACCTAAAAATTCTGATTATGTTCAGTCATTGCGTTAAACTAAGGCTTGCTTAATCATAATTTATAGAACTAATTTTAATTAACTATGCTTATGGCATACTAGTCCATAAATTTGAGTGGATTTATATAGCACACTAAACCATAATGTAAGTTTGTTGTTTTTGGTCATTGTGTGAATGTAGCTGGACTCTCCAAACGAAGGACCTAAAACAGCAACTTGTCATTGGGGGTCAGGTCTTAAATACACTTGTCATTGGCCGCCTGAGAATTGATTATATAAATCAACATGAGATAAGCTTGATTTTAAAAGCCCTGATCCTTATCATTATTCAAAACACACACACTCAATTTCTTAAAGTCAAGCATTGTTTTCTGTCGTTACTTTTAAGTATGACATGCAATTATTTAAATCAATGCATTTGATAGACAGGGAGCTTGTGCCTCCCTGGCAGAGTGACAGGAAAAGAGCCAAAGTTTCCCCTGCTTGTTTTTGCTACAGCTCGTACTACAGTGGGTAGCTGGATTCACTCTGTTTCTAGTTAATGGAGGCATCTGGAGAATTCAATCTTTTGTTTATACCTGAAATGTTGGTTGGAGTGGCTTTAGTTTGCATTCAGCCATAATAATTGGAGTAAATTGAAGGCTATCTATTTCAGTACATATTCCATTCAAAATGGAGTGGCTATGAATATTTAAACCACCTGGATTCAGGGATATTCCATTTTTAGCATGGAAACTGGGCCTCGCAAAAAAGCAAAGCCCCATCCATGGGATTCAGACCAGGGGTGGATTCCTCTTACCGGCATACTGGTGCAATGCGCGCACGTCCTCACGTTGCACATGCACACATGCTTGCTTTTTGTGCGTGTGCATCCCCTCACGCGATTTTGCTTCCTGCGCATGCGCGGAAGCAAAAATCTCATGAGGGGACACTCGCGTGCGTGAGATTTTAGTGATTTTTTTGCTTCCGTGCATTCATAGAAGCAAAAAATCGCTGAAATCTCACGTGAAATTTTGCTTCCGCACATGCGCAGGAAGAACAAAAGGCAAAAATTCAAAAAAAAAGATGGCACCGCGCGACGGACCAGCGA
>JANHGD010003059.1:315906-329640 GCA_027560375.1 Imantodes cenchoa
TAATCAATTTTTATGCACCCTGGTGATATGGAATACTGCTGAGAAGTCCAGAAGGTATTTAGAAGGGGCAGAGGTTTGTAAAAGAAACAGATTCAAATTGAGAACTATATGCATATGCCTCAAGATAATAATGCATGACTAATACATTGTATCTCTTAAAAAGAATATTTAACGTCATTCAATGCTGCCTCTGTATTATTATTCTATAAAATGTTTCCTATGTTGCTAAGCTTTGGGGAGAGTGACAACTTGTAAAGTGAAATAGGTGGAAAGATTCAGTTGCTCTTCCCACCCTGTCCCTATAGGTTTATTTCATGTTAAGCATATTAGTGTTTTTTGTGGAGATGGGGAAGCCTGTGGAGAATTCAAAGTACATGCTTCAGTTGAGTATAATTCATGCTTGCCCTGTATGTTTGTGGGAACCCACTGACTTTACTGGAGCTTGCATAAGTTAGTTTCAAATTAATGTAATTGCAATAGATTAGCCTTAAATGCAATATTACTCCAATTACGTCTGATTTAGAATAATAAAGTCTAGGTGAAGACAAGATGAATCCCTTTCATGTTACTACTTGCTAGCAGTCTTCCAATAGATCTCATTACCACTTTCTGAGAGAATGGAGTGATCTTGGCAAACTAGAGTGTGAGGATGTTGCTATCTGGCAGCAGTGAAAAGAATATTTGGTTTGAGTGTTGAAAGATAGCAACACCAAATACCTTCAAACCATTTTGAATGTGCCTTTGTATGGCAGAAAAAATTCAGTGGGAATTATTAAAACAAATTCTACTTTCCCTTTGACCATAGGACTATGAAATGTATTTTAATTACAATAATAAGAATTAATACAAACGAAACTTAAAGGAAAGAAAGCATGGAAAGAAAGAAGAAAAAGTACAAGAAAAGGGAAATAAATATATAAAGAAATTGTAGGAGATGACCATGCTGAGCCCAAGGAAGGGCTGAAATGCATCATCAGTCTAGAGTCCCTTCATGCCTACAAGAGATCTAAGTCCAGTCCACCTTGAATTCCATCTAGTGCCTCTTTTCTTTAACTGTTAGTAGTTCAGATTCTTGTAGAGAGCATAAGCTTGCAATAAACCTTTATATTCATTTGAACTGCCTGAACTTCCCTGATTTTCCCATGCTTGACAAAAGTAACTTCCAACTTTAGAACAAGTACTGTATAAACAAATTTAATAATTCATCACAATAAGGTTAAGCACATCCATGGCAGGTGTGAAACATCAGGTCCAATCTTCTTAGTTGTGATGATTCTTATGCATAGGCACTACTAACAATAAATTAGTTGGACTTTCAAGTGTGAACTTGATCTTTTATATCTGATACTCAGTGCCATTAAACCTACCTGTGTACCACTTCTGTTTAGAGATGTGATAAATAAGATGTGTTGTATGTAAGCTATGTCCATGAGCCAGGCAAAGGTTTATCCTTCTGAGGCCAGGTTGCTGGACAACCCTGAGTTGGCCATCGCTGACAACGACATTTGAGAGGTTCCTCCTTGCGACGGTACTTCCAAGGATCCACCGGCTTCAAAACCTTCCACTACATTCACCCTGATGGCTGCTGGGCTTAGACCCCACTTCTCCAGTGTCTCATTTCCACGCCCCCCAGGTGCAGTATATGATAAAGGAAGCAATAAGGCAAGGCATTGAGGCAGGCATGAGACAACTAGGCAGGGCTTCGGACCCTTACACCACCATGAACAGGGCCTCGGATCCCACTTCATCACCATTTTGTGACGACCGCGGAAGGTGGCCCTACGGTGACCACTCTGGTCAAGGAGTGACGAGCTTGCTCCGGACCCTCTGGTTTCATCTGGCCTTTTTTACCCCTTCAAATTTTGTTTATTCAAAGCGGAAAATGCTGCCAACCTGGAGCCATCCGCTTCACGGAGTTCTGATGGGTCTTCAGTGAAGGACCCCTTGTTTGAGGAAACCACGTCTGAAGCTGAGGTTATCCCAACTCCTCCGGTTTTTGTGGATGCTGTCCTGCGGCAATGGTATTCCTGGGCCTTGGGGCCATTGCCCACCCAGTTGGACAAATGATACTACAATGTCATATCAGAACTGCCCCAACGCCTCCAGCTTCCTTCGGTGGATACCGCTATTTGGCATTATACTCCTGCATGAACTACTGCAGCCAGAGGACCGCCAGATGGAGAAGGCTCTCCAGAAAGCTCACCAGGCAGCCCCCTGGGCTGTTCAGCTGTTCCCTTCTTTCGTCTCCCGCTCCTCCTTGCACTGGCTTCACCAGATTCGAGAGAGTCTTCCTATCTCCCACCTCAGGGCCCCTCAAGACCTCAATAAATTATTGGTGGCTGCCCAGTACTCGACCGATGCCATGCTCCAATCGTCTCGATTCATGGCCAGAGCGATGGGGGCTTCGGTGGTGGCAAGGAGGATGCACTGGCTGTGTAGCCGGCAATCAGACACATGCCATAAGTGGCGGTTGGTGTCTGCGCCTTACAAGGGCCAGCTACTGCTTGGGGAAGTATTGGACCCCATCTTAATCGAGTCCCGGAATAGGAGGAAGATCTCCCATCTTATTCCCGTAAGTTCCTTTTCTCCCTCATAACAGGCGCCCCTTTCTGGGGTCAGATCAGCGAACGTGTTATGGAAGATTCCAGGGTCAGTATGGTGCCAGAAATCACTAGACTAGCTGTTAGGACTCTGTCCAAATAGTTGGGTTGGCAATATATAAACAAGGCAACTATGTATGCTTGTATGTATTAAGGAATATAACTTTAAATGTATTACTGAGTTCCAATTGGCTGTGGTGTTGCAAGTTACCATAACAGGGTGATAGAGATCATGCTTACTCTCTCTCTGCTGATTCATTTGTGTTGTTTTTTAATAATCTTTATTAAATTTTTACATTTAAAAGCCACAAACAAGACACACACACACACTCACATACAACAAACAGAGATGTTTACAAACAATAACAAGAAATAATTCAATACAGGGTGGTCAAACTTTTTGTTTCGTGACTATATCTGTCACAATACATAAATTTAACATTCTCTTAATCTTTATCATCAATGAATGTACTAAAGGGGATCATAGATTTTTTAGTTTCAATTTGTGGAGAAGGATTATGAATATTTATGGACTTTTTCAATGTATTTTCATCATTCTAGCCAAATTTTTAATCTTGAGTTTTGAGTAATCCAATTGTATAGCTTATTCCATATTTCATAAAATTCCATGTCATCTTTTCCATGGATCTCCATTGTCAGTTTGCACATTTCTGCACATTCAAGTATTTTTCGGAGGACCATTGAGGAGGTAGGTATATATTCTGACTTCCAATTTTGGGCGTATGTTCGTCTAGCTGCAGTAATTATGTGTAGTATTAAGTATCTTTCCTCTTTTGTGTAGCTTGTACACAGTATCCCCAGTAAGAACATTTCTGGCTTTAAGTCAATTTCTTTCTGTAGTATTTCTCCTGGTCAGGCTCTAATTTTCTCCCAATATTTTCTAGCTTTGAGGCAGGTCCACCATTGATGGTAGTGTGTGCCTCTCTCCTTTTTGCATTTCCAGCATTTAGAGGAGGTTGATAGAAACATTTTTGCCAAATGGGCGAGTGGGAGATGCCACCAATAAAACATTTTGTATATGTTTTCTCTGTGTGCGGCTGCGAGTATAAATTTATAATTTAAACCCCAAATTTCATCCCATTCTGCAAGTGTAATTGGATAACCAAAATTTTGTGATTCATTCGTTATTGACACTTTAGCTGATATAGTAAGCTCTGTGTTATTGAATGGAATATGACAAAGAAGCTGACTGTTACGAGTGATCCAAACATTGTGAGTAGGCTATTGTTTAAGAACTTACGATTTAATTGCTATTTCCAAACTTTTTCCAGCCAACGTTTTAACTTTTCGATTAGTAAGGACAGTTGCATCTCAGTTATCAAAAGATTAGATTTGGATTGGTGATAGAGTGTTGATTGGAAACTAGTAGTTAACTACATGACTAGATAGGAGGTGATTGTTTATCGCTGCTTGTCTGCCAGTCTGAAAAGTTACTGCTGTTTTTGAAAATTTAGTTTGACGAAGTTAGAGTTCATGTGGGTAAACCTTATAAATTATATATTTGTATTGTGCTATGTTCTGCAAACAAATAATGGCAATTGTTGATTTACATTCAATAAATATAAAGATTACTAGAATACTGACTTGTCACGCTTCAGTTTACATTTACTTTTCACATGCAGTCTGGTATGAGATTCAAATGTGTTTAAAGCATCAAAAATTGTTAATTTGAGCTTTTTTTTCTAAAAAAGTATGAGTTTACATTCTGTATATGATTTTGTGATACTATTAAAGTTTGTTGCAAAAATCAAAACCAGAAGCACACACAGATAACTGATTCAGCTGGATTCATTAATTTCTTTATAAATATAGTAACAGATAAATTTAAAATACCATTAGCAGAGTTCTTCAAGCAGTTACAGACAGCAGAGAACAGTTAGTTTCATTTCAGCAAAGAGTAGAGAGGAGAATGCAGAGTAGACTGAGCCACACCCAGGCTTTCAGTTTCAGTTTCGATTCTCTGCACAAACTCAGAAGTGGTTAGCTCCCATTGACTGACTTAGTTGCTATACCTATTCATTGGCTGACCTTGTTAACTTGGCTCCCCCAGTTCATGAATATCTTAACAGATATTTTAAATAATATTTGGGGTGATTATAGAATTAAGTCAGATAATGATAAGGATGGAATTTTATAGCTATTAAGTTGTTGATAAAAATAATAAAGGCAGGGTATAGATTAAATAAATAGTGGAAGTAAGGACAGTTTGCAGAAATAGAATGGTATGGAGAAGTATGGGAAAATATATTGATATAAACTAAGCTTTAGAAAAACGTTTCTTTCATGTACACGGAGAGCATATGCACCAAGACAAATTCCTTGTGTGTTCAATCACTCTTGGCCAATAAAATTTTATTCTGTTCTATTCTATTCTATTCTATAGCTTACTACCTTTTCGTTGTTTTTATAACTTGTGTCCAGTTTCTTTAGCGTATTTTTTCTTCATTTTGTGCACCCAAATAACTTCATAAAACCCCAAAAGGGTTAAGATGACAGGTAGGTATATGGGAAACATCAAACACCCATTTTTCTTCCAGCAAATCTATTTAGAAACAAAACAGCAAAGCCAGAAACCTTATTTACAAACAAAACAGCAAAAAGTCAGTCTCCTGATTTCTAAACCAGCAATTTAATCACAACTACAAACTTTCTGTCTTATAAAATCATTTTATAAAATATAAAAATCTTAATGGCTTTTTTAAGCAAAGCCATTAAGAGAAATCTCATTGAGAAGATACAGATTCATTTAAGAAAATTTAAAGACATAAGTCGTTCTCTTTGAACATTTCATCATAGCATGTCTTCCATCCTTGAGTTAACAAAAATTCTGGGACTGCTGAAGGTTGGGTCTGTTGAAGTAGGCTTGAGTTGACTAGGTGCAATTTTTATTGGTATTTTATAAATGCAGCTATCTTTAAAAGAGATGAACAATGGGAGTTAAATCAAAACAAATCAGATTTATAATTAGTCCTGAAGTCAAAATTCCTGATGATAGGATGCTTGTTGAGATATAGAAAAATGTAGGTTACCAAGACCATTATTTAACTGATGGAAAACTCTTTAGTCTTTGCATTATAAACTCTTTGGCAATTGTAACCAAAAACAGTATTTAATTTTCTTTGTCCTTTTGTTGATTTCTACACTGTTGGTATGTAATTAAGCTGAACATAAATGTTGACAAAAAAGAGAACCGCTATGGTACATGATCATATGTGTTTGAATGGTTTGTTTCTGAACATACCACTAAAATTTCATCTTGAAAATCATATGGGTATCTGACATACATGAAATAAATTTGTTGATTTAATTGCAATTTTAAACTGAATTAAAATGTAAACTACACATGCCGAAGTCATTATCCATTGATGTTATGTGCCTCCCTATATGACTGAAAAATCTCTTTTAGCAAGATCTAATATTTCAGCTAATATATAGCTGAAGAGTTAATACTTTGTAATACAAATATTAAATAGAGAGTGTTTTGAAATAATTAAAACTGTAGAACAATAACTAAACGTAAAGCTATATTTAGCTGAAGGTATTGCCACTCTGCTTTTGGATTATACAGTCATGTGAAAAAGTACACTACATGTAAAGTTTGTTTTTTAATATATGTGGAAATATCAATATTTTATATTCATTAAAATATTATTCATTAAAAGTAAAGGTAATACACATACTTGACATTAGTATCTAGCAGTGCTCCTTTTGAGAAAAAGAACCCTAAGTAGATATTTCTTATAGCTGTCTACCAATTTCTTATATTAACAGGGAGGAATTTCCCCCCATTCCTTTATGTGGAATTTTTTCAGCTGTGCACAGTTTGAGGGGTTTCTTGAATACACAGTCTAGCCCAGTGATGGCGAACCTTTTCGGCACAAAGTGCTGAAAAGAGAGCATGCATGCGCACTCATCTGGGACGCCACCCAGAAGAGGAGCTGCCCAGGGGGCATGCATGCACCAGAAAATGCACTTCCGGTTTCCGGCAGGCACATGCACACTGGCCAGCTAAACTTCCAGTTATTGGCACGCATGCACGCTTGATGATCAGCTAGCCAGCACGCATGCTCACACCGGAAAATGGAAGACCAGTTTTTTCAGTTTCCAGCATTGCCACATGCACAAAGGCCAGCAGATCGTCACACACGCATGCGTGCCAGAAACCCAGAAGAGGAACGGGCGACGCCGTGCTTGCCATGCGACATGGCTCCGCATGCCACTTTGGGCACACGTGCCATAGAATTCGCAACCACGGGTCTAGCCATTCTTTGGTGGATTTAATGGCATGTAAAGTGAGATTGTCATGCAAGGTCCACTTTTGGCCCTGATGCAGCAATGCATCCTCAAGCCATTACATTTCCACCACCATGCTTTACAATTGGTATCAGATTCTCCTGGTAATATGTTTTCTTTGGTTTTTGCCAAACTTGTCTTATGTGGCCAGATAACTCTACCTTTGTTTCATATATCTAGATCATATTGTTCATTTTTTGCTTTCATTCTGCTCTCTGGTGGAACTTCCAGGAAGTCCAGACCTGTGGAAGTTGTAGTTTGAAATCATGTCTACTTGTAGATGATTTTCCAGAGGGTGAAAGATTTGTGTCCAATTGTTGGACATCTATTACCTTTTTTAAAGATTTCAGAGAGGTCTTTTGATCTAGGCTTGATGCTATGATACACTTCAAAAATAAAGAGCAAATCAAGCTATAAATGTGAGAGATTTAAATTAAACAGGTTCTTTTCTGATTCTCCCCAATGATCTAGTCATTCTCCCTCATGGTGGATATACATCCAGGAATGGGTTAAATCCGTCTGCTCTCTGATTGGACTGAGTCTGTCAAAGCGGTTTTAAGTGCCGCCCTTGTTGCTATGCCAATCAGCTTTTTCACTCAGTCGCTCAGTGAGGAGGGTTGTGCCACTCTTTCCTCCTATGTCAATTAACCTATTATTGGTTGCTATTCCATCTATTTAGCCAGAGTTGAATTAGAGATTAGCTGTGAGTTTCATCTGAAGCTGGTGTTTGTTTTCTTAGCTACTGAGATCTGCGAACTGTAAGTTGCAGTTTAAATTTGGGGCTTGAGCACCGGCTCTCATTGCCTCAGACAGCCTGTCATCACTGCCTGCATTGGGAGATGATCACGGCTTAATTTTGACTCGTTTTTGAAGCTATTTCCTTACCATCGGATTGTCTTGTTAGCACTTCGGAGTGGCCGGAGGGCCTAGGCCCGTTTGACAGCCATCTGGGCTGTCCGATCAGACTGATAGTATCGTGACGAAAATTGGCAGTTGCAGTGGCCATTTTAAAGTGCTGCCGGCATTTTTAAGATCCATTTTTTGCCTGTCGAGTGCGAGGCTGTGAAATAAAAGGACGTTGCTGGACTTGGAACTGCAATAATTCCGGCTGACTTCCCAGAGAGTGCATATCCTCCCTTGGAGCTCTATCAGTAAAGGCTGTCTGGACAGAAAAGGTGACTTAACCCCTTGATAGCTGCCCCAGTGCCGCAGGGAGTGTGCCTGCCTCCATTTCAACTAAGTGCAGTAACACTGCCTAGAGGGAAGGGGTGACAGCCTTCCTAAATAGCCACCCCACGAACAGCTGCTAATTGCAAAAGACTTGGTGGAGTTTTTATGCTCCCACAATTAGCGTGCCACGCCCCACAAAGGCACGGTAAAGAGGGGACCCAGGCTGCACCACGCCCCAACAAGGGCACAGTTTCTGGATATATTGCTATGCCTCACCAGGGGACGGCTGAAAGGCCATCTCAACCTAGGCAAATAAGGTGCCGCGCTCCACCAGAGCAGGCAGGACTGTCATATGGCCATACTCCACCAGAGCACGGCAGACGTTCTCTCATACTCTCATTAAGGCTAACAGCCAGCCCTTTGTGCAGGCTCGGTCAGCTGGCCACTGACACACTGACACTTCATGCCATCGGTTCTCTGAACTACTCAATAGTTCAGAGTTCTCCAGAACCTGTCAGAACCTGCTGGATTTCACCCCTGATCCAGACCTCTTCAGAGAGCTATCCGAGATATTATGCCATCCAGTGGTAGACCTGTTCGCCTCCCCAACAAATGCCCAGTTCCCACGATACTTCACCAGATTTGCAGCACCGGGACCTGAAGGGATCAATGCTCTCCGCAGCCCATGGCCCAGTGGGCTGCTTTACACCTTCCCCCCTCTTCCACTCATCTCTGGGGTGATAAGGAAGGTATTGGCAGGCAGGGCAGAGATCCTGCTCTTAGCTCCCCACTGGCCCAGATGCCCATAGTATGCTGATCTGGTGAGCCTCTCAATATCCCGGTCCTGGAGGATTCCTCAGGAGAGGATCTCTCTCTGGCAGGAGGTCCTGGTCCATCCGGAGCCACATTGGTCCAACTGACCATCTGGCATTTGAGAGGAGTCTCCTGAGAAAGAGCAAGTACTCCTTGAGTGTGATACAGACAATTCAGGCCTCCAGAAGGCCATCAACTAATACAATTTATAATTCTACCTGGACAACCTTTGCCAAATGGTGTTCCCAAGGTCACATTGACCTCCAAGAGGGACTGGATAGAGGACTCTCCCATAACACGATTCATAGGCAAGTGGCAGCTCTCTCCATGGTGTTGGCATGCAGGGAGCGGGAGTCCCTCGCCCTGTTATTCGAAGGCTTATAAGAGGTACAGCCAACCTGAACCCTCCTGTAATGCATATGTTTCCCACTTGGGACTTACCTAAGGTGATGCAGGCCCTCACCTCTGCATCATTGAGCCACTGAGGACAGCCACTGCGCTTCTTGACCTTCAATGTCACATTCCTCATGGCCATCACTTTGCCCAGGCCATCACTTCGGCCAGGCGGCCCTCTCCGTCAGGGAGAACCTTTGCATCTTTCATTCAAACAGGGTGGTCCTCAAACTGGACCCCTCCTTCATCTCCAAGGTGAATTCCTGGTTCCATAGGGCTCAGGAAATCATATTGCCAAACTTCTGTCCAGGGAGGGCCAACCTATGGCACACCTTGGATGTAAGGAGGGCCCTTTGGATTTACATCAAGACAACATTCCGTACCAGAAAAACAGTCACTATTTGTGTCTTTTCACCCATCCTCAATGGGCACCAGAGTTATCACCATCAACTGTAGGCCGATGGCTAAGGTGTGCATAGTCAAGGCTTACATGATCCAGGCCCTGCTCCTACCCAGACGGGTAACGGCCCATTCTACTAGGAGTGCAGCCACGACGGCGGCATGGGTAATTCAGTCCTCCATTGAAGACATTTATAGGCTGGCGACATGGTCATCACCGTCGCCCTTTATTAGACACTACAAACTGGACTGGACAAAAGGTCATACAGCCTTGGGGACTCTGGACCAAACAGCTGTCCCACCCATAGGACAGCCGGCTTTGGTATGTCCCATTCTTGGACTCTCCCACAACCACACTGAAGAAGGGTCATTGGTCTTACCTGATACACTTCTTTTCTGTATGTTGCGGGAGAGTCCCCTTCTCCTCCTGGAGCCCATTACAATGCAGAGCATTGGTTGCAGCTGGGTCAGGCGAGTGTCTTGGGGCAGAGAACAGATTGTGTGTCTCCCCGAGCGACCGAGATGCGTCAAGAACCAACAAAGGCCGAAGAAGCACCCACGAGACCCAGAGAGCACTGGAGAATCAGAATGAGAGAGAGGGAGAGAGAGAGAGAAAGAGATAAGAGAGAGAAAGAGAGCGGGTGGAAAAACAGATGAGAGAGAGAGAAAGAGATGAGAGAGAGAGATGGGGAGAGAGAGATAGAAAGATGAGAGAGAGAAAGGGGGAGAGATGAGAGAGAAAGGGGGAGAGAGGTGAGAGGGGGAGAGATGGAAGAGTGGGGGAGAGATGAGAAAGAGCGAGAGAGATGAGAGCGAGAGAGATGAGAGCGAGAAAGGTGGGAGAGATGAGAGAAATGGGAGGGAGAGAGAGATAGAGACAGACAGACAAGGAGAGGAGATAAAGAGAGATGACAGACATACAAAGAAGGGGTGAGAGAGATATGAGAGAAACAGACAAAGAGAAGGAGGGAGAGAGAGATGAGAGATGTTTCTGTGGGAAACAGGTCCAAATGGCTCTTTGAGTGTAAGTGCATGAAGGACCCCATCCTGTCACTGGGAGTCCAAGCGCTTCAGCAAGTGGCCGTCTGGATTCGTATTAGTGGTCCACTGAATTTAAAATTATGAATTTAGTAGTCCCTGAGGTCCGAAAAGTTGGTGACTGCTATTCTAGTCCAGTCCCTGTTGGAGCAGGAGAGCTTATACCAATCTGAACAGATGGTTGTCCAATCTCTTCTTGAAAACCTCCAGTGATGGAGCACCCACAATTTATAGAGGCAAACTATTCCACTGATCAATTGTTCTTACTGTCAGGAAATTTCTCCTTAGTTCTAGATTCTAAAGTTCTCTCTTTAATGATCTTCCACCCTTACTTCTCAGGTGTTTTGGAAAACAGGTTGACCCCCTCTTCTTTGTCAGAGCTCCTCAAATACTAGAAGATTGCTATCATATCACTCATAGTCCTCTTCATTAGACTAGACCTACTTAGTTCTCTCAACTGTTCATCATACAATTTAGCCCAGGGATCTCCAACCTTAACAACTTTAAGAGCTGTGGACTTCAACTCCCAGAACTCTTAAAGTTGCCAAGGTTGAAGAGCCCTGATTTAGCCTGCAGATCTCTTATCATCTTTGTTGCCCTTCTCTATATTCTTTCTAGGGCTTCAGCATTATTTAGTTCCATACTGACTAGAACTGAATGCGAATCCAAGTGTGGTTTTTAAGAAACCCATGTTGGTTTCTAGTAATTGCCTTGTTCATTCCTAGATGTTCACAAATATGCTGCTTGGTTATCTTTTCTAGGATTTTTCCAGATATTGATGTCAGGCTGGTTTGTCTGTAGTTTCCTGGAATCCATGTTTATCCTTTTTGAAGATTGGAACCATATCAGCTCTTTCCCAAACTTCTGGTAGTTCCTTGTGTTCCAGGAGCTCTGAAAGATTTGGTTCTGAGATACACCTGCCAATTCCTTCTAAACCCAGGGATGTAATCCATCTGGTCCTGACAATTTGTACTTATCCAGAATGGATTTTGGATGGTGTTTTCTTATCATATTCTTGCCTATTTTGACTTGCATTCTTATTCTCTCTTCTACAGTGATGCTTTTGATAGGCTGGATTATTATTTTTTCCTTTTGTGTGAAGACAGATTCATTAGATTAATGCTAAATTAAGCCCACTGTTATTCTGCAGTTAGGTCCTAGTGAGACATTTATATACAATCAATGAGATATATATGTTAATGAAAAGTAGCCGTCTGGCCAAATATTTTGGTCTATATAAATGATTTCCAAATGGCTAGTATTATGCATAGTATCTGCCCTTGGCTTGAATACAATGATACTAGGTAGAATATCTTCATTACAGTATCCTACTTACCCATTGAAGGAACTAAAGACCTGGGCTAATAATTTAAGCTTCAGAGAGAGTTTGTAAAGACCAGAAGACATAAAATTAAAATATTCCATTGTTTGAAGTCAAATATATGTGCTGTTTTGGAAGGGAGTTTATATAAATACACCTTTTAATTAAAAATAATTAGCATTGTAAAGATTTGATTTCTTGGTCAGTGAAGTGTTATATTATTTTATATAAGCAGTGTTTAAGAAAACAAGAAAATGGGTAGACGTGACCTTGAAGGATTTTTTTTCAGTCTTGAATTTTTATGCCTCTTTTTACAGCAAGTAAAATAATCGCATTGAACCCTAAAGGTTTGACATTTAGAAACAACAACCCCAGTCCATCCTTTTGAATGGCATTACATCATTAGTACCATCTAACTTACATATTCTGGAAATATTTATTTAGAAAGAAAATGGCTTCCAGCGGGAAAATGGCTACATCTCTGTGATTCACACATGGGTTATGCAACTCAGAACTTGCAAAGTTGTTTGGCTGCCATGTAGTATAAACCATGCAACTAAACAGCTCTTACTAAACTATAACACTGGTAGGTTTTTGTTAAATAGGATCACCATTATTCTTGTTTTCAAGCTATATTTGGGAGCACGCTCCCCAAAAACTATAACGCAATTATAACTCCCTGATCTTCTAAGCTTCCTACTATATCCGGTGATTTTTTTCATCTCTTGGGGAGAGTGATAAAAGAGTCTTTCTGCAAGGAGTCCTCAAATTTTTGTTGTGTCATTATTGGCACTGAGGAATTGTCAGCTAAGAGGCATGCCTCACCTGGTTCCAACCAGGAGCATGATACAGGCCTTGTTACCTCCAACAGCCTCATTAGTCATTGTCTTGCTAATGAAATGGTAGTTTACTTATATTCTACAAGACAAATAACAAAGGTTTGGGCAGAAGCCAAGAGAACTTGGAGAGAGGCAGTTAATAAATTAAGAAGAGGGAAAAGAAAGGGAGAGAACAGTATGTAGACAACAGAAATTATAGGCCCCTGTAACAAAATGAATGATCAGTCTGAAAGCATTACATTCTGTTTAAACATTCAAACAATTTGCATATTATCTTTTCATGAAATGCTATTCTTAATATTTTTTATTGTTTATAAACAGCTGCTCTTTGGAGTAAAGAAAGACAAACTATTCCCCACCATGCTCAGGAAAAAAGTTAATAACAGAAAAGGGAACATGAGGTTAAGCATTGTTGCATCTTATTATTTAAGGATAGTAAGACTATAATATTTATCTCCAGGTAAACTATGCTACTTCAGCAAATTATGCTAATTACTGCCAACCTGCCTTCCATTGAGGACCTTTATACTGCACAAGTCAAAAAGAGGGCCGTGAATATATTTTCGGATCCCTGGACATAAATTGTTTCAACTCCTACCCTCAAAATGTTGCTATAGAGCACTGAACACCAAGATAACTAGATACAAGAACAAGAAATAATTCCCTCACTACTGTCAAACTATTCACTAAGGTTGCATTACTATTACCGGTACTATTAGTTTTTCTCATTGTTCCTATCACCCATCTCCTCCCACTTATGACTGTATAATTGTAACTTGTTCCTTGTATCCTTATGATTTATATTAATATTGATTGTTTCCTGATTGCTTATTTGAACCTTATGACA
>JANHGD010003059.1:595573-605583 GCA_027560375.1 Imantodes cenchoa
ATCCGCTGAACTGCTGAACTAGCAGTCAGTTTCAGTGGCCTGCAGTGCTGCACTCTAACCACTGAGCCACCTCGGCTTGTAAACAACCTCGTAATTGTTTTCAATGATAAGAGAATTCAGAAGTTGTAATTATGACTAAACTTCTGCACATATATTACTGTCATTGGATCATGTTGGTAGTAGCTGCATTTCAATACTTAAGTTTGTGGTGGGATTTTTTCCCCAGTTGTTTAGAATTACATTATCTGCTCTGCAGCACCAACTTTTTTGCAACATGGATTTTTGGAATATGAAATTATAGTTGGAAAAGACTCAGAGGTAATTTCATTTAGGCAGTGCAGAAATGATATAGGTACAGAAATTGTAAGGATGCAATTATATTTGTACTAGGAGAAGAATATATTATCAAGTTATGCTAAATTGAATGTTTCTTTATACTCAGGCTAGCTGTATCTGTATGGTTAACAACAAATTATAGATTTTTGCAATGTGGTTTTAATTGGTTGGTTTCTGATAAAGTGTGTATGAAGGAATACTCTCCTCTGCTTGTGGATGTATCTAGCTAGTTTTCCTTTTAAAAAGAGGGGACAGCAAATAATAGCAAGGCTTTTTCCCAATGTATGAAGTTTTGTATGCATATAGAATATTGTATTGTTATAAATAAATTTCTGAATATATTGTGCAAAAGTTAAATGCAATGTTGTATTCATTGGATAAATGCAATCGATCATGAAATTGTAGTTAAATGATGTTATCTGGTGTAGGAATGTCTGAAAAGTAGTATCACCTGATTTGCATATAGAAAGTCCCAGGCTCGCTCCTTGCTAACTTCAACTCCACTAAGCGATACCTTATCTATTGGATAAATCTATTTTAATCAATATAAATGATTATGTACTAGAATCCAAATAATCTGATTTGATTATATCATAAAGGAGGTGCTTATGGCAAACAGTGCTGAAATCTAATTTATCAATCTCTTTGTTTATACACAGTTTTGCCAGGTGGAGTGTCAAAAGCCTGCTCCTCCTGTATAAGAACAGTTGACATCAAAGATGTTTGCACACAGTGTGATCAGTATATATGCCAGAACTGCAGCAAACTCTGCAGCTGTTGCAGTACCATTGTCTGTTCATTATGCTCAGTTATAGAGTAAGTGCCTATCCAGATAAGCTTTAATTTCCTTTGGTTGTATTGAACTGATAACTTCTGGAGGGATTTATAGTTGTAACATGACAAAAACTGGATGCAAAATTAATAAAGGGGGTATGAGATGAGGCTGCAGAAAGTTTTGCATTAAGAATTTTAAGAACTGATACCCAGAAATCAAATTCATCTTTGATTCTTGACAAAAGGGAATGCTTTACATACTATAATTTATTACTTGAATTCAATAACATTGGGGACTGTTAGATGTGGCTGAATTAATTACTATAGTATAACTAATTCAATCTTTTATGTCAGGATTGTCTAGTTGGTTCTTATTTGAATTCAGTAAGGCAATTTTAAAGTTTTTATTTCTCCTCACAGCTTAATTTTGTCACAGCATTATAGTATGCGGAAGAGCCATAACAGATGTTGTGTTCTCTCTGAACTTACTAATCAAAAAGAGACATTAAACTAACTTTTATCTTTTTTTTTTTTAGATCAGAGGATGTTGGAGATCAGCTCTTTTGCAGTGCCTGCTCAATGTACAAAGAATAAACAGCTGGAATGGTTGTCATTAGTGTTGTAAAGAAAATATTGCTTTTAAATAATTAGGTTTTTGAGATACTGGAGTGCCTTTTTCTAAATATTGTATATTCTGTAATTGTAGTTTAATATAATAAATATTTTCTATTTTGATAAGACCTATTTTTGTGTTGTTTGATAAAATATGGATCTATTCCTTGTAGAGAATATAAAAGGGATTCTTAGTATCCCTAGACAAGCCCTCAAATTTGATTTGTAGATCTTGTAGACCTAGTGGAGTACATTTGTTGCATCAGCAGGGGCATAGGAGTTGGAGAGTGATAAAATATCTAAGTAAGTAAGCAGTGTGCGTTTACTTGAACATAACCTGACATATTGTTTTTGCAGTATCTAATTAAAATAGTTTATAGATTTGATTTCTAATTGAAAATCACTATCCTAATCTTAAAATAATTCTTGTATTTTAACACTTCTATGTGAAAGAAACTTGATATCATATTTAAGAAGTCAACAGTATTTTTTATTTAAAAAGATGCATGTCGTTTTGTATTAAGCTAAATAATATTAGTACTTGCCATACAAATCCAGTCTTCAGACAGGTTAAGCTGAACAGCGTCTCCCTTTTTATCTTATATAAAAGATACCAACTATGCTACATAATTGACCCAGGCCCTTAAAATAATGCCTGCTAATGTGTATGATATGCAAAATTTACTTAAAACTAATCATACTAACCTATAATATATCCTTATATCATATTTTAAGAGCATTACAACTTCAATGTGAAGTCAATACTTCAAATCCCACATTCAAAAATATTGCTTGTTTCCTTGTATCCCAGCAGGTATTGCATTCAAATATTCTTAACATTCTTAATACTGTGTTTCTGGGGACTGAATTATCGTACTGAAATAGTATTTCATATCTGTAATTAAATTCTTAGGTGAGGAAATATAAGACTTCATTGGAAAATATGTAAGATTCAGTTTGACAACAGTCAGGATCAGCAGTAAAATTGCCTTGTGTGTGATCTGGTGGATTATTTGAAAGATATTTCAACTGCTGGATTATTTGAAAGATATTTCAAGAGCTACAACTACAAGGCCCATGGGTACCATTATGTCTGATGATGGGTCCCTTAGTAACTTCCACATACCATGACCTGATTTTTCTGTTCTATGTCTGATTAGGATACCCTAGGAATCATTTTGAAAATAGGCAGTACTCCTTCCCCCAAAGCAGACAGTGTCAAACTAAAATAAATTCTAAATATCGAGTGTCTTGGCCAATAAAATATGGGGAAGCCCCTAAGCCATTTAGTTCAACCTTTTTTACTTGTGCATCAGGATGAGAAGGACTTCAAACTGTATGTGGGGATAACATGTCAAGTTATAGATTTATAGACACTAATGCTTTTGGGATAGGTTTGGAGATCTAGAATCATTCTGGAGTGGGGAGACAGCTAATTCGCATCAGTTCCTTTGGACCTATAGCCTCCCTAACTGGGATATATTCCTTCAGTGTCATTCTACAGTGATTCAGTTTACCGTAAATCTATTGAATATGAGTTAGCTTTAAATAATAAAATCTTTTTTTCTTCCGTGTTTTGTCTTACTCTGGGTCATGCCACAAACATAATGGGGGTGGAAGTGGAATCTACCATTGGATGTTCTGATTTCTTACCAAGAATCTCTGTCTATTAGGACATTCCTCTTGCCTTGTATCCTGACTGATTTGCTTGTAATATCTCTGGATGCCTTTCCAATGACAGCTGAATATTCTTATTTATTTTCCAGAAGCCATATTTTATCATATACATTTAACTGTTTTGAGAGTTCTAGCAGGTGTTCCAGATAGACCAAGCAAAAAGAAAACAAAGCACAAACCGTCCTGTTTCTGCTTGCAATAAATAGTTGACAGTTTAGGTGTTAATGCAGAACAACAGATAGAGTTGACACCGGCATCCATCAGTCCTGCTAGGACCTACTGCCAACACTTAGCCTTGAGGTGCCTCTTCACTCTTTTCTTCTGACTTGTATACTGAGAAACACCTGGAAGCTTAATTTAGCAGGTTTCCCCCCCCCTCCCCCCCAAAACACTTTTCTCATCAACACTCAGTACTGGGAAAAATGTAAAACAAGATCAAGCTGCTTTGTGCACAACTATTGCATTACAATTAACCTTCCAACGTTGGCTGATAGAAGATCCATCAAGTAATACTTTGCCCTGCAAAGCTCCAACTTAGAAGTCAGCCAGGTAATTAAACCATTTTATTCCCTGCATGTTTAGCGTTACAGAAAATCTTCCTTGGGGACATTTCAAGTTTATATTTGGAGGTGAGGTCCCTAGGACAGAATTTTTAAGAGTAAAACCAGGATTTTGTAGCTCATTCCTGTGGAAATATGTCCTGCTCCCTCTTTTAACATCCGTTAAGCATAATTTAAGAAATGTCTTGATTAAGAAGATTCTTTGCACAATTTTACCACTTGTCATGTTGGGCTGTGTGTCTGTGTGTGATGAGACTTAACATTTTAATAAAGGGGAGGTAAGATTTCAAGCTTGTGATACCAGACTGGTAAAATAACAGGTGGGATAGAAGGTGGGACCAGACACAGTATATTAGCTTCAGCTGGACAAATCAGTACATGAGTTGTAGCAGATTCAAACACTCAGTCGGCTTATAGCTGACAAAGCACATGCAGGCATGCTCAAAGGCAACCTACAGTTGGTATCAACAAATGCTGGACTTCGAGTTTGTTTTGGGATGTTTAAAGTAATTATTATCAGCCACTGAGAATCTTCTGATTGAGAAGGATGTACATTTGATTAGTAAATCAATAAACTGTCAGGCACAGCCAGGAGTAAATTACTGGTTAAGGATGGAATCTGCAGTCCCATAATTATATAGGCTACACATTTTTTAATCACATGACCAATGAAGCCAAGCAACTGGAAATGAATGTGAAGAAGCTAATTGAAGATCATTCTTTTTTTGTCATTCAGTTTACTATTATATTGCTATTAGATTATTGAGGGTCTAAAAGCTTATGTTTTCTGCAAAGTTACTGAACTTACTGCTGTTTTAAAAGAAATGTGCAAGCAAGGTATGAGGCCAGGAGTTCGTTTCTGAAATTGTCACTAAATGACTTTTGCAAATTCCTCTTCTTGCAGCTGAAAATACAGAGATAACCTTCATACATTTTCAATGAAATCAAGGTGACTTTGTCAAGATCATAGGACTAAAGAACTTACCAATTTCAGTATACTTACACAACCCAACAAATGGAACCCTCCCCATTTCTTCCCTGCTCACTCCTCTTCACTTTAAATCGCTGCTAATATAGATAAACTATTTTAATAAGTAACATTAATCCTCATAGCTACTGTTCAGCCTTGGCTACTGAGAAAAGTGCATTATATAGAAAAGTCTGCATCAATTTTGCTTTTTTAATCCCCTATACATTCTACCAAAACCAAGACAAAACTAACTTGTTAAAGCACATTTTATTGAAGTACTTTTGAGGGAAACTTTCATATCATAAGTAAAAATACTAGAACTGAATGTTGTTAAAAAAAAAAAAGTACAACGCACACAACAATGGAATTTTGTGTAAAGGGAAAGTTGTGGGTATTTTAAATACATTCCCTTTCAAATAAAAAAAAAGTTAAGGAACTGCAATATAGGTCTTTTTTTTTTAAACAGGTAAGAGAACAGAAACACAAGCATGTCTAAAAGAACATAAAGCCACAACTGAATAAACTCATTCACAGTACGAGAGCTTAAAATCCTGGCCCGTGTCAAAAAGCAAAAAGATAATTTTGTTTGGTAAATCCAGAATGATGTGGCTGTGAAAATACAAAATGAAGTGACAAAAAGATAACAAAAGAAATGAGAGGGGGGAAAAAAATCTTGATCGTATAAAGTTTCACCTTAATATTTTTTTTTTTTTACATATAGCCATTGCAACCACTGATGGACTTTCTCCCATACATCGTGGTACCATCCAGCTTGCCCTCCCTCCCCCCATAACCTTTAAAAATGTACATTGAAGAGTGGAAAACAGATGGACGGGATTTCAATGCGCGAAACATCTTGCCATGTTAATGCCTCTCTAAAACCTGCTGCTGCAATCTGGTGCCCTCCAGATGTATCAGGATTACGCACTGCAGAATTCTGTGGCAGCTGAAAGCCCATGCTGCACAGAAACATTTGGAGCGGTGACCCGCTTCTGGAAGGCATCAGGCTGGGAAAAGATGTAATACATATATGATCAGGGCCTATCGCTTCACTGCCAAAAATATGACTCCACTGCCAAAAATATGACTTCTGCTCAGTAAGATAGATGTTTCTTCACTTAAGACTATTGTGCGTGGTTTGTTTTTTAATGTGTACAAATCCTGCCCTTTCCCCTGGTCAATCTTTGCAACTTTAAAGTCTTTTCAGTTGAAATAGGTAAAAACTGATTTCTTTCTCTAAAGTGTAGCTTCCCAGAAAAATTGCTGGGACAAGAATGTAGTATAACTAATGTGTCGTCTTCAGCAGGACATTGTGTAATTTTAAGAACAGATCATTCAGCTCTGTTTGATATGTAACGTGTAGTAGCAGTTGTGCTAACGTCATTTTCTTCTATCTCTCTGAAGTCCCACGTGCCATTCCTATAAAAGGCTTCCTAGAATTGCCAGCAGATTTCTTGTGGCCTTGATGGCCCAGAGTTTGTTCGTTTTTTGTGTTGCTGCTCTAATTATTGCACTACCAAAGTCTGCCTCTCATCCTAAATAAATCTAATTGTTCAGAGTGCAGCTTTTCTACTTACACATAATGAACAGTATGAAATAAATTAAAAAAAAACCTGTTGTGTTTTTGTTTTGTTTTTTAAACGGCCAATATTTGCTTTAGGCTTTTTGAAAGAAAACTTTTGGTGCACATTCTTAAAAACCTAAAATGTCCTTTTGTCTCTCCAGAAAAAAAAAAAGTTTTATTTTTTATTTTTTATAATGCATTAAGAATGGTTTCTTATGTTCCTTCTCAAAATTGCAGAGATTCTGACTCAAAAATTCATCAGGATTGTTTTAAATACATAGCCTGTGAGGCTTCCTACAAATTCAACTAAACCGTAATACAAACATAGTTTGTAATTCATGTATCGTAGAGAGTTCTCTAGTGTCCATTGAAATTAAAGGTCCCCAAAATGCAGTCTGATTGGTTGAAGTTATGGACAAGTGAAACATTAAGCTGTTCCACTGGCGGAGTAAGAGAACTGAGGGAAGTGTGGCCGCCGTTCATTATCAACACAATCCATGCTGTCATCTGTAAACAGAATGAAAGTATGGTTAAAGCATTGCTACTGTGGTATGGAAAGTACACTGTGCATTAAAGCGGGGCGAGGTAGATATTTTCAAGGCTAGATCTTGGATGTACACACACACACACACACACACACACACACACACACACCATGAGAGACTTGCCTGTTCACAAAATTACCAGTCATGGTGACATGGTTACTCACAAAACATCCATTTACTAGAAAGTAAACCAGGGTGTTTACTACCAATGCAACAGGATTAAATGGCATTTTTTTCAAATGATTATAATCCTAGAGTCTGATTATGGGGTTTCCATTTTATCAACTACTTATTCGTTTATTTTTTTAAAAAGTCAGATTGGGAATCAGTACTTCCCCTCCCAATTTTGAACATGAACTAGCTGTTTATGCTGAAAACGCTGTCTGCATCCCACACTAAGCTATTATACCTCTGTTGCATTCATGTATTCTTTGTGTATTAGCAACAATGTGATTTAAATTTGCTTTGCTATTCCCCAAAAAGTTGCTAATGGCATAATAATTCAGTGAATAGGAATCTCTGTGTTTATATTCTTAAAGAAAAAGTCCTATACAAATAAATGCGCTTTAGTTTTGATAACTGAAAAAAAAAAAGAAATTTTTCCAGTTAATTAGGGATATTGAATGGTAGTGAAGTGGGCACTGCAATTGTAATCTCACTGATATTCTCACAAGGCTAATAATTGTTTCCTAGAAAGAGGATATTCATTTTTGTCTCAAGTTGAGCACCTGTACAACAAGCAGATCCCCTCACAAAACCACCTCTTTCTATTAACATTTTTTATTTTTTTTAAAAACAACCAAAGTTGATAGAGAGATTTGAAATAAATGTTTAATTTTTACCCTTAAGCTTTCAGCTGGTATTTGCAAAAAGGAGGATTTCCAAGACATATACTTGCACAGAGGTAATTTACATTCCAAGGCCCATCTAATCCCAAGAAGGGACTAAAAAAATGTAACTAAGAACTGCATTAAATTTAATTTTTTTCTGTGTCAGCTAGCTGATGTCTTATTATTTTCAATATTTATGTTCTATGCAAATTGCATTTTATGAAAACTTTATATCACTTCTATTGGTTGCTCAGAGTTCCATAGCATTATGTGATCTGCTTAAATGGTTATATCTACTCTACAGTTCTTTATATCTTTTTATGGGAGATCCTTTTAATTCACAATCTGTGATTTGAACTCTCTATATTTATCTCCCCTGCCACTGAAATCTTTATATTAACAGTTGACTAGGACTTTTTACTTTTTACTTTTTCTTTCTTTAGAAATAAAATTTAATTCTATTTATTCTTTGTGAGATTGATTCATCTGTCAGAAGGAGGAAGTGATTTCCTCTGGTCACAGCCTTTAATCCTAGGGGCCAGGAGGTAACATGACATAATTTATTTAATTTTTACCAGATGTTTTGTCAGTAAGATGCATAGGCTGTCTGAGCTCTCTTTATCATGAATGCTGGAGTTAAAATAAAAGTAGACAGTTGCAGCAGGAACTATCAACCTACTACATCAGGGATGTCAAACCTGTGGCCCACGGGCCAGATGCATCACAAGCTCTGGCTATGCCCAGTTTAGCAAAGGGGGAAAAACTCGCGATACGTCACATGACGACACAAGTTTGACACCCCTGTACCACATCAAGGCAGAAGATGGAGCTATAATATATAGTCTAGAAGTTTTTGAAAAAGGACCCAAGAACTGCAAACTTTTACCCTATGGATTAGTCCTCCAGTAACCTCTTAAGAATAATCTCTAACTACAACACTTCTGCTAACTCTTTGTCATTTTAACAACTGTGGTTTTCCTGGATATTGCAGTTTACCTACAATTCTCAGCGTTCTCTGTGGAAAAAGGAAATGACACTTAACAGATTAACAGAGTTGGAAGAGACCTTGCAGGTCATCTAGTCCAACCCCCTGCCCAAGCAGGAGACCCTTACATCTGCCTCTACCTAGGATCGAACTCACAACCTCCTGATTGTGAGGCAAGAGCTCTATCTCTAGGCCACAGCAGCTGGGAGGTTACTGCGAAACCCCCATTTCCTCCCTATCAGCTGGGATTCGGGAGGCACATAATAGATGGGGGCGAGGCCAGTCACAGGTGGCATTTACTGGTTCTCTGAACTACTCAAAATTTCCGCTACCAGTTCTCCAGAATTGACCAGAACCTGCTGAATCCCACCGCTGATACACACCTTTCAGAACAATCAATGTATCACAGAGGGACCTTTGGGGATTACACCTCACTCTTATATCCTTATGGGAGACAGGACCGCCCTTTTGCCATTGAAATAAAGTAAGATCACAAATGATGTTAAATGTATTACACTAATGGAATGTGATGTATTTTATGCTTCCTTTTTGTTGGCTAGTACCTGCAGCTGTTACTGTGAACAGTGTGAACAAATTCATTCTGTAACTTGCCAACTACAGCAAAATATCCTTCAGCAACCAGGTTAGTGATGTGTTATTCAAGCTTTTAGCTTCATCTTTTTTTCTGCTGATGTTTCATGTATGTTATTCTAAAATTACAGAATTCAAAATGCAACAATCTTAATCTTACCCTGTAACTCCATCATGCCATTTAAATTTGCATAGTTTGGCCATTTAAATGTCACATATAAATATTGAAGACATTACCCACTATTACAAAGATCTCAATTGAAAATACTTACATTTTGTTATCTTCTGAGTTTTTAACTTATAGTAGAAAAACTGAGATATCACAATTATGTCGATGTTAATATAAAATATTGCAGTTACAGTCTGGAAAAGAGTAAAAAGAATTAAACCTAATTTCATATATCAATTTATTTATCTTATTCTTCTACATCTTCTATCTTTTCTTTCTTTCTTTCTTTCTTTCTTTCTTTCTTTCTTTCTTTCTTTCTCTTTCTTTCTTTCTTTCTTTCTTTGTATGTGTGTGTGTATATATGTATGTATGTATGTATGTTCCAGCATAACTCTGG
>JANHGD010003064.1:25550-36256 GCA_027560375.1 Imantodes cenchoa
TTGAGCTCACGGGTTCGGGGCTGCAGTTTCCAAGCTATCACCCTATCCCATGCACTAAGCTTCACTTCGGCCACTGATGAGCCGAGGGCCAGCAGAGGTTGCCCTAAGTCAGGGGGGTGAACCGGCCCATGTCAAGAGAGAGAAATGTCGAGACAGGCAGTTCAAGGTGGATGAAATATCAATTTGGAGTTCTAGAAGATGACTCCAAAGTTTACTAAAATAAATTTTAGAATCATGAAGGAGTGCTGCCATTTCAGTTTCTGTATTAAAATATGCAAACATTAATGTGCAAAGGTTGTTCTACCTATCATACAGTCTGCAGTAAAGTCTAAAAGTATCTAAAAATTGAACAACTGTGTGCAAATATGCATTGCATACTGTAGCTTTGATATTTTGTATTTTCTGACTATATCATTGCAGTTTGTGGGACTACCCTTGAAACGATTTGAACATTTAAGGGTCAAATTAAAGAAGTTAAAGAATATGACCAGAATACTGTGCTTATGATATAGTTTTTAAAAGAAACATTGAACAATGTTATTCATAGCCTAATTGATGACATTTAAGACAAGAAGCAATAGCTGTGAAAAAAACTATTATCTTTTTGGATTTCTGTAAATAGTTTTGCAATCTATTGCCTGGAGACTTTGTATCTGTCCTTCCTTCTTTTGTGAGATTTTTCTGACTCCTTGTGCCAATTTTGGCTTTTTTTGAAAGTCTTAAATGGGTTGGATTCCAAATAGTTGGAAATGTATCTCTCTTCATATCAGTCCACCATATTAAGACTTCATGATAAGCATCTCATCCAAGCATCTGTTTGATAAAAGGACAATACTGAGCAACAATGGGAAAAGCATCCTCTAAAGTTGTCATTGTCATTTTTGTTTAGTTTTTTTATTCCATTTATATTATTTGTGTAAATAACTCAAGGCTGCAAATCTTATCTAATACTCCTTCCTCCTATTTCCTACAATAACCACCCTATGAGGTTGTCACTGCGTTCATTTTCATTTGCCAGCTGACCTGGACAGATTGACAGTGCATTATTCTGACATGGCATCATTGTCATTGTGACATTGCATACTGACTTTTGTTTTGAAGTATTTTCCTTACATAAACAATGTCCCATGCTTATGAGACTTTCTGCGCATGCTTAAAACTTTTACCATTCCTTCTTTCTGTGTTCTTAGATCCGGTAAGATGTCCGTTACCTAGCTCTCGTTATTTATAAATAAATAAGTTTATTAGATATTTACTTCGGGTTTATTTTCCTTTAAATGTTACTGTCATGGACCACAAGATTCCATCCCCTCTCATTATTTTTCAGAGGAATGGAGATAAGAAAGATAAGAAAAGAAGTTATCTCCGACAGAGGTGGGCTAAGAGAGAGTGCCTGGCCCAAAGTCACGCAAATGGCTTTCATTGCTAAGATGGCACTTGAACTCATGGTCTCCTTGTTTCTAGCCTAGTGCCTAAACCACATGATCAAACTGGCTTTATCATTATTTGCCGGGCAAAAATATTTTTAGCTCACACGTTTTATTTTTTATTTGTCATACTGTTCTGTGATTGTGATCATTATCATCTACATTAGCCCAACAACCTACTGGATGAATACTAACAATGTAAATATTTTAAATATGTTAAATAAATATCATGGCTTCTGGAGAAAGCTATAGGAATTTTACTTTGTTGATGGTGTTAAGCATTTTGTTGAGAGATTCTGCAGTTGGCAAAGAGTGAAGGTCTCAGGAGTGGAAAGACTATTAGTTCTTTGGATAAAAAGCAACAGAACATTTGTGATATCCAAGCAAAATATTAGAACCACGTTTGGCTTATCTGGAAAAATTACATGGACATTTCCTTAATTCCTCAGCTTTGAAATCTGAATTGTAAAAAGTCTGAACTTCCAGGATTTTCTGAGGCTTACTCAGATTTCTCCCTTGCTCGTGAGCCAATCCAAAAAGAGGCTCTCATAAAGTCTGCATATTTATAAATGCTACCGGTATGTATTATTGATTTGCTGGAAGTTTCTGAAAGCATTGCACACAAACTGTCAGAAAATTCTGGTATAATGAAACAAATGTAACTATAATTGATTGGGGTTTGTTTGCTTATCCCTATTATATTAATTACAGCCACATCCTAGCCTCTTGCAGCAAAAGAGTGGTGCAGGAAATAAAAAACAATTTAGATATGCACATTTGACTATGAAAATCATGCTTTTTAATATTTTTAAATACATGTATATTTACATGTATTCAAACAAAAACAAAAACAAATGCAAAAGGCAAGTTTTATAAAATGTAATAATGATTTATATTCCCATCCCTTTAAAAGAACACATGAAGATATAAATTTAATGAAGAACTTAATAGCAATACAATGGATTCAGTGAGAATTATCTTTTCTTTAAAAAAGCATTGTAGAATTATAAGGAATTTTCATGGGTTCGAAGTTAGGTATACCTACAATTTAGTATGCGGAAAGAAGAATTTTCATTTTTCTAATTCTAAAGAGAAAATCTATGAGAAAAATCATTTGCCTTTTAGAAATTCATTAGTTTCTATTTGGTTCTCTTTATTTTAGCCCTGTGGGTGAACTGTGGGAAAAACTAATAGCTAGATTACAAATCCAAAATTATAACCATAGTTCTTTTTGTCCAGGTCATTCTATATATTCTCTACTTTTCTTTTTACGGAAAGATATTGTTTTCTACCCTTTGCATCATTATGCCATCATGACAAGAATGCGTGTTTTTCTGATTGGCCATGAGCAAACATATTTTGCTGGTAAGAATTGATATGGGACCGCAGCTGAATGCAGTGATTCTTGGAATAACATATCCAATTGGCACAGTGGTAGAAGATTTTAATGTATTTATTATGAAGAAGGAAAAGCTTCTGCTGATTATTGTCATTTGCACTAATAGCTTCATTAATGTAGGTAAGTTTGGGGAAAAGGATTGTAAAAGCAACACATCTGTTACTTTTAGCTGTTTTTTCTTAGCAATTATATCGAATAGGTTTACTTATGGCCTTCTTCTGGGACATTCGCTCAGCTTCACTCTAATATTTTAGGATTTCCTGTTGATCACCAGTTCTGTAGAATGTTTTTTCAAGTTCACTCAAGGTCAGCTAGATATTGCCACCAGCTCTAATAAAATAGATTGTGAGAAGAAACTGAACAACATGCAATGTCTAATTTGTCTCTTATTACATATCCCCATGACGGCGAACCTATGGCAAGCGTGCCGGAAGTGGCACATAGAGCCATATCTACAAGCAGGTGAGCCATTGCCCATTGCTCGTTGCCAGCCAGCTTGTCTTCATCCAT
The DNA here is from genome assembly GCA_027560375.1 of Imantodes cenchoa. Lineage (NCBI taxonomy): Eukaryota > Metazoa > Chordata > Lepidosauria > Squamata > Dipsadidae > Imantodes > Imantodes cenchoa. The sequence goes on from JANHGD010003064.1 coordinate 28,887, forward strand.
GGGAGTGCTGGAAACCAGAAAGGCAGCTGCCCGGTGCACTTGCACGCACTTGGAAGATGATCTTCCAGTTTCCACTGTGCACTGTGCACTGTGCACTGCACACCAGCCACCTGGTCTTCTGGTTTCTAGCACAAATGCACACGTGAAGACCAGCTGGCTGGCGCACATGTACACACCGGAAACCAGAAGATCATATTCGTGGCCAACGCATGCGTGCATGCGTGCATGCGTGCACCAGGCAGCTGCTCTTCCGGTTCCTGGTGCATGAATATGCACCGGGTAGCTACCCTTCGCATGCACATTCATGCCAGAAACAGGAAGACCAGGGCGGGCGCGCATGCGCATACCAGAAACCAAAAGATCATTTTCCCAGCGCGTGCATGTGCACCAGGTGGCTGCTCTTACGGTTTCCAGCATGCGCATGCATGCTCCCGTTTCTGCAGTTCAGTGCCAAAAAGGTTCCCCAATACTGGCATATCCCATTGGGTTCCAAAATGATAAAATGGGCACCGTATAATGTAACATTGCAGATTGGTTTTGAGTTCAGAATACAAAGACATAGGATTGAACCACTGTTCCTTCTTGTTTGTTGGTTGGTTTATTTATTTGTTCAATTTCTTCAGTTGCCAATCTCAATCAATGATTCTGGGAGGCTTACAATTCAAAAAAATATTAAAATTAAACAAACATTTTAAAACAATAAAAAACAATAAAAACATCCAAAATAAGTATACACAGTAGCTGAGATATTTGGCCAGTTAGCAATGAAGGCAGGAAACGGGGCCCTTGACACCTTCAGCTTTGTCATATCCATTACAGCCACAAATGAAGTATAATATTAAAAATACCAAGATATAATGCATGCAAAAAAAGGCAATGTGTCTTTTTGCCATGGTAAAGCATTTCAGAATTTGTGGGCAATCCATACCCCCATCAGAGGGCACTCTTATCTCACTGCTCCTCTTGGATCCAAAGCTTCAGTCATCTGAAGAGATCCTTAAAGTCTTGACTAAGCTGGGATAAAAATGACTGGTACTTCCACCACCACTCTTTTTAGAGAGTCAGGTAGACGTGCAAAACTGAATGTTTAAAATTGGAAATGGTGACTTTTGGAAATAAACTTAGAATTTGTTTTAGTTTTTGCAGCCTAAAAGGTATGTGTCTATTTAGTATTAATGATCCACCCCTTCTGCTTTACTACTGCCATGGTCTATGAATACAGCTTTTTAGGGAAAGCATCTGATTTCCCAGTTGATGTTGTAATAATATGCTTTCAAGGTGATTTTTTAATATAGCTGGAAAATATTTTATAAGGATTGGAACATGATTGGCGATAATCTAGCCCAATGCTCTGGCCACTCCACAAAGAAAGCCCACCATCAACGTTTTATCATTAAGTTTTTTCTTGATATACAGTCAAAACCCAACAGCTTGTAATTTAAACCATTCTCTCTTGTCCTGTCTACTTGAACAATTCTGCCTTGTTTTCTTATGTAACAGTCTTTTAGTTACTTAGACAGTTATCATATTTCATGTATTATGCCTCTTTTCTAAGCACCTTATCATCTTGGATATGCTCTAAATAGGCTTGGTATTAAACTGTAGCACCTAGGATTTTTACAGATGTGTGCACTTCCTCACTTATTATACCAGGCAACTTCACCCCATCAGAAATTTTGGGCTTATCAGTTTTGGTCCTTTGCTTTGTTTTGCAGATGACCAGACAATCAATGCAGTTTGGGTTGAAATTGTGGAAGTGGCTGTTGGGAATTGTGGAAGAAGAGAGGGGATTATTCAGGAGGATTTAGCCTTTAAAGATGCTGTTCCAAATGGTCTATAGTTAAGGAAAGAATACTACAGTTGACAACTAACATAAAAAAATAAGAGTTAATTTTTTTGAAACATCAAAGACTCAGAGAAAGAATAACATATTTATTTTTATATCCAGAAATTTCAAAGTGATGATAATTGGAATATGGTCCCCCTTCATATATTTCTTAAATGATGGGAGCCTGTGCATAGAAAATTATTTATTATGCATGGGTATTTACATTAGTGAGACTCAACAGATTTTGACCTGCTTTGGCTTGTTTAGAATCTTGCAAAGAGATTAGGGTCCCTGCAGTTGAAGAAGTATCTGTCCAAATAAAGCTGCAGTATTGAAGTATCTCTAGGATATGACCAAAGAAACAGGTCCACTTTCTAAGTATAGGTTTCTTCATATAGATATCACATGAGTGTAGCTACCATTGAACCTGGAAATGGTGTCCATTGAATTAAAGGTAAGTCATATTACAAGAAGGTTTGCTCTAGGAAAGCAAAACACAGTCAAAGAAACAATCATATTCATGACATCAGGTGTGTAAAAAAACAAAACAAACAAAAACAAAACCCAGGCACAAACTGTTATATTCAAAATAAAACTATCATGGGTCTTGAGATTTGTTTATTTTATTCAATTTGGTGCCATCTGTCTCTCAGTGATTTTGGGCAGTTCATAATACACCCAGCAAGATGAAAACAATAATAAACAGTATATAACAAAAACCTATCTGTTATGCATCTGTCTGTCTGTCTGTCTGTCTGTCTGTCTGTCTGTCTGTCTGTCTGTCTGTCTGTCTGTCTGGCTATCTAGCTATCTAGCTATCTAGCTATCTAGCTATCTAGCTATCTAGCTATCTAGCTATCTAGCTATCTAGCTAGCTATCTAGCTATCTAGCTATCTAGCTACCTGCTTCTGCTCAAACAGAAAATCCTATACTATTTCTGACTGTCCAGTAACTATCCAGTCTCTTCTTAAAAACTTCCAGTGATGAAGGACCCACAACTTCTGAAGGCAAGCTGTTCCACTGGTTAATTCCCTGTTTTCCAAAAAATAAGACCTACCCTGAAAATAAGCCCTAGCTTGGTTTTTAAAGTGTGCTTCTAATAATAACACCTAGCCCCCAAATAAACCCTATTTAAGGTCATCATCAGCGGGGAGGGGGGTGGCCAGCACCGGAGGCAATGAGGGCATGGGGGCTGATGGTGTCCAGCAGCAGCTGCAGCCACAACCTGACCAAGCAGCAGGTGGAGGCAGAGGGGAGGAGGAATGCGATCTGGCCATGGGAAAGCCGAGAGTTGGAGAACTGGAGTGGGTGGCTGGCAATAGTACTTATTTTGGAGCACCAAAATTATAACACTGGGTCTTATTTTCAGGGAAACATAGTTGTCTTCACTGTTAGGAAGTTATTCCTTAATTCCAGTTTGCTTCTCTCCTCGATTAGTTTCCATCCATTGTTTCTTGTCCTGCCCTCTGGTACTTTGGCAAATAAATTGACCCCCTCCTCTTTGTGGAACCTCTCAAATATCGAAATACTGCTATCATGTCACCCCAGACCTTTTTTTCTCTAGACTAGCCAAACCCAAATCCTGCAACCATTCCTCATATGTTTTAGCCTCCAGGTCATAATAATCTGAATTGCTCTTCTCTGCACTTTTTCCAAAGTCTCAACATCTTTTTTGCAATGGGATGACCAAAACTGGATGCAGTACTCTAGGTGTGGTCTTACTAAGAATTTATAAAGCGATACTAATATTTCACGTGATTTTCATTATATGCCTCTGTTTATACAACCAAGAATTATATTAGCTTTTTTGGCTGCTGCTACATGCTGCTTTCTAATTTCAGGGGTAACATCATTCCAGATGATGCATAAATTAATGAAGGGGGCAGTTCAAGTGAAAAATGATATGATAATACAGTGGCTGACATGAATGATCCATGTGTCCTCCCCCAGTTTTGAATCCTTAACTATCAGAAGAATTTTTCTACTACTGTTTGGTTAATTGAAGGCATGTGTAAAAATGGTTAGAAGCCTAATAGTATCATGGAGGTGCACCATATGTCTGGGCCAAAAGGCTATTAGGATAAGTGGGAAATATATGCACAAAACTGGAAAAACAATGAGATACCATTAGAGGAAAATGTGATTAGGAAAGTATTAGAGTGTGCAGAGATGGATAGACTTACAAAAGAAATAAAAGATAAAGAAGAAACAGAATTGTAAATCTGTATATGTATAGAAACAATTTAACCAAACTAAAATATAGAGTAATATGTGTAGAAATAAAATAAGGCAACATATGTATAGTCAAATATATGTATACCGATATGGAAACATAAAGAAGTAAATTGTCAAAAAAATAAATAAATGTTTAATAAAAATATTTTTTTTAAAAAAGGATAACTGGGAATACAGTTATAACAAGGCAAGTGGGATAGCCAATGGGAGGGAGATCACTACTTGTCCCCCCATTACTTATGGATTGCACTTATCTGATTACTTTCAACTACTTTCTTAGAACTTTGAATAATGGGATTGGAATTGTTGAGGGTCCCTCCACAAGCAATAGACTATTCTAGACAAGTGGCTGTCTATTGTCTAATCTCTTCTTCAAAGTCCCCCTACCTCCTCAAATTTATACAGTAAATTGTAAATTATTGATGTATTGACCAAATTATATTTAACAAATATTTAACTCTGTACTTATCTTCAGTTGGCTGAGAAGCCTAAAGCAGAGAAGCCTAAAACAGACAAGTAAAATGTATGACTTTCCAGATGTTGCTGACCTTCAAATTTCTGTACTTATTATCTTAGCCTCTGTGAGTTGTGCCTATTGGCAGCTGAAGTTCAGGAACATTGGGAAGTCCCTGCCACAGGATTTTCAGTACTTTTTAATTGATCAAATTATAATCAGGTTGAAAACAAAATTCTATTGCCTTATTATTTGAAGATTCGACCAGGCCCCCTCTCTGTGCTTGTGATTTGTAGAGGCTTCAGTATGATTAAAATGCTCTAGGCTCTCACCCTTTGATCAAAATAAAAAACCTATGGATTGTTACCACTTAAATGAACTGGTACATCCATGCAACCCTATTGTTTTTCATAAGGAAGAAGTTCAAAAAGAGGCAATTGTATCAGGAAAAACCAACTATTTGTGGTGTTTGGGATTTGGTTCTCTGTTCAGTTGGTTTAGTATGACCTGTGGATTGAAAATATAAAACTCATTTTCCAAGAACTTATGTATTAGTCTGTGAAATATGATAATGTTTTGTAGTACTTAGCTCATTTTGCTAATCCCAGATAATTTGTCGCTGGTTAGTTCTTGGAAGGAGCATCACCTGGGAATTTCAGGGTGGTAGGCAAGCTGAAAAAATATTCTGAAACAAGGCAAAGCCAAACCAGACATTCAATGCTGCAAAGCAAACTACATGGAGTTTTCTCTAGGAGTTTAGCTTGGCTTGAGGGTGTCTTTTCCTTTTTATCTCTCAGTAAGGAACAACTACTGGAATGTCTATGACATCAAATTCTTGTCAAAATCAATATACTTTTATGAACATGCATTTTTTTAAAGTAAAAAGTGAAGGAGCTTGAGTCTAAAACTGCAGGAGCCACTTCAAAACTGGCATTCATCATTCTTTCAGAAATGGTCAATTGTACTTGCTCAATAGAATATTTTAAAAATTCCTGTTGTTTCCTGTTTTCCCAGATAAAATCTCATTTTAAACCTGAGCCCCAAGATGAACTGAACAAGTATTGATAGGGTCTACAGAGTCTTTTCTGAAGAATATACTGGACCTAAACTGACTTTTGTGGGGTGGTGTCAAGTTGCCCATAATGTCTACCTCTTGCAGAGAGAAAATACTCTGTTTGATTATGTTTGTACTTGTGGTCTTCTTATAAAATAGCTTGCCTTCAAGAGTTGTGGGTGCTTCTTTTTTGGAGGTTTTCAAGAATAGATTGGACATTTGTAAATGGTACAAGGACTCTAGTCTGGGTAGGGAGTTAGACAAGAAGTTCCCCAAGATCATCATCATCATCATTATCATAATCATCAATTATCTCCTCCTCCTCCTCCTCCTCCTCCTCCTCCTCCTCCTCCTCCTCCTCCTCCTCCTCCTCCCCTTCTTGCTGAGTGTCAGGAGACAAAAGCAGAGCTGTTTTTATAAAGTAGTGCTGCTGGGAGGGAAGCAATGTAATATATTCTGAAAATGCTTACATGTCAGCAAAACTCCTGCAAACTCTTCAATAGATTAATCCTGTAGCTGAGCTGAAAGTGATGGGTTCCTAGCCATAACAGAAATGGGGAAAATTGATTTCCATGTTCTTGTTTTCAGAATAAGATTAAAAAAACAATTGACAGGACTAGTCTGGTCTGGAATTTAGATATAGCCTCTATATACCTGGGGTGTTTATAAAATACAATAAAAGTTAAGACAATTTTTGAAAAATGGCCTTTTGCAGGGTCTCATAGTTGGAGTCAAGCAGAATTGGCAGATGAAGGGATAATGACATGGTTGTTATTAAGGAAACTCTTAAGAACATTCTGTGAGGTTATAGTGTTCAGAAATCACATCCATTCTTTGGAACATGGAAAAACAGCAAATAGCCCTTGTTATAGTCAAGGGCATATGAAAAGTCTAGGAAGAAAGTACACATAAAATATGCTCATGCTCAATTTATATCTATCTGCAAAATTACAATTACTAGGTTTTATTTACATTCCAGCAAAGGTAAAGCCAGGCAACAAATTCTCCACCCAAATTGCCATAAATAAATAGAAATGCTGCAATTAATGTGTACTCCATTTCTAAATAATCACAAAAATCACAGATTCCTTGGAATCTATGTGACTAAATAAAAAAGCAGGCAAGGTTGTTTCATTAGCATTACCTTTAGTGGTTGAGTAGCAGGTTATTTGCAATTAACTTCCCAATTTCTACCCTGCTCCAACATTTCCTTTTTAATTACTTACTTCGTTTATCCATCATCATCATCTCCATAAATTTAATTTAGAACAAAATATATATGCATAGTTATTTAGGTGGAAAATTTAAAATGTTGGATGAGTGTTGTGAGGTCTGAGAGAATGAGGCTGAAGAAATTGAGGGAGAGAGGCTGGAAAGAAAATTCCTTGGGAATGGCAAGATCTGGCAGGTTCGGTGGTAGAGAATCAGGAGGAGGCAAGAATGGAAAAAGCACAAGACATGAAAGAAGGGACAAAGAGAACTGGAAAAGGAAAGGGAGAAGAATAAGAATCAATGATTGCAATGGGATTGGGAGAGGTGGGAGGTGGAGAGGGCCTTCATCCATTCCCTGGTCTGCAGTTAGTGTTGTTATTCATGTGATAGGCTTTTGTGATTACCTTCTTCCCTCCAATGGTCACAGTGGATGATGCAAATGTTGGAAGACAATGCAATGGTCCAGAAGAAGCACCTTAAAAATAGATGATACCAAAGTAACATGAGTCAGATTTGGCAGCAGAATGAGGAAAGGAGAGGAAGATGCAGGGAATTGGGGGGGGGGGGGTAGGCTAGTGGAATATGA
>JANHGD010003066.1:45755-57066 GCA_027560375.1 Imantodes cenchoa
TGCACCAAAGACAAATTCCTTGTGTGTCCAATCACACTTGGCCAATAAAGAATTCTGTTCTGTTCTGTTCTGTTCTGCTCTATTCTAGTGATGGGCAACTAAGCAGAGTAGATAAACCCAGAGTTTCATGTTACTGTTGGGAAACTATTAAATTTGATACTAAAAGAATAAATGGAATCCTATCTGCATGAACATCTGTGTGTTTTATTACTATACATTATGAATGTTAAGAGGAGCATTTAAGCAAACTGAGAGCAGCTGCTTCATCAGATTAAATTTCAGAATTTCTGTAATTCTGAAGAAAAGGAGGGTAGAGCTGAATGTAAAGGTTTTTGTGGAAAAATAGCATCCAACCATGCTTATTCTGACATTTCAAATTGCCTTGTTACTTCCCAAGCTTCAAAGTCTTGCCAAAAGGAATACAACTGGACCTTATTTACACTGCTTGGATCCTCGTGCAGGTATAGTTGGTTTAGTAAAGCTGCTTTTAAATATTCCTTCAGCGATGAAGATATTCATCATAAGGAATAAAAAACAAGAACGGGGCATATAGTGCTGCTGTCTTTATACTTCTGTGATTAGTATCTTAGCACTATTCAAATCAGCCTTTTTTGACCATCCTGAACTTCAAAGTCAAGGTCACCTGCATAGTGGAGGTGTGTCAAGCGGCAACATTTGCAATATAGATTAAGCTGTGAGCAAAGGTCCCAAAGGACTTCTGTCAAGCAGGAGACATATTTTGAAGTTTCTCAAGAAATTCCCTTTTTCTTCATGGGAAAAAAAGAAAAAAAACCCCTTATTGTTTATTTTCAAGTTATACTTTCTTTCCATTCAATAAAATACAATAAGATCAGGCAAAATTCTGTTGGCATCAGTAAGCTACCTAGTCAAGAGAGCTGTGCAAATGGCCAACAGCAGAACCCCTTCCCATAGAATGAAAGCCACTGCATCCTGGTTTCAGCCATCCTGCATGGCTGTTTTGAAGAATAATTCCAAACATCTGCTGGGACTCCAAGCAAAGCAAAGGGGCCATGGCCACCCACCCAGGAATTGCCTGGGAAAGTCTTCAGAGCAGCTGCACTGCTCTTTCTGAAACATCTGGCAGCTCCTGGGGAGTATTTTCTTTGGCTTATACAAGCACATGTTGTAAAGTACCATTTTCCAGTTCCTTGTGCTAATCTATTTTATTGTTTATAAATCTAATCTGGATCACCTGCTAATGTAATTTATCAAGGGTTGCAGTTTAAATTTAAAATGTATCGGTAAGTCTTTCTTTCCCTGTGTAGTAGCTAATTCAGCATGTTTTACAAGGGTCTAGTCCTCATGGGGACAGTGTGATGGTTCAGCGGTTAAGACACTGGAGTTTGTCAGCTGGAAAGTCTACAGCCCAGATTCATGACCCAAACAACATGTGATGGCGTAAGCTCCCATGACTCGCCCCAGCTCCGGACAAACTTGCATGCACATGCAAGTAGATAAATGGGTACCACTTCTGTGGGAAAGATTGATTGATTGGTTGGTTGATTTAGGAAATTTCTTTGCCATCCATCTCATATCCAATGATTCTGGGCAGCTTACAGCATAAAAAATGAAGGCATTAAAAACATGCATAACAACAGTTACAGAATACAGTGGATAAAAATCATTTACAAGTGCAAACCATTAACACCAGATGGGAAAGGAGGGAGTCCAACACATGGTGTGTGTGTGGAAAGGTGGGATTAAGTTTAGTCAACCCCCTCCAGGATGAAGCTCCCCCCGTTGAGTCCCTAAGCCATCTGGCAGAGCCAGGTCATGAGGCTCTTTCAAAATGCCAAGAGGGTAGAAGCCAACCTCACCTCAGAGGGTAAGATATTCCAGAGGACTGGAGCCAGGCAGAGACGGCTCTTGTCCTGGAGTCTGCCAGCCAAACGGGTTACTATGTCCTGTATTTTCATACTGGCTCTCTCGGCTGAAAATTGGATATGAACACCGACCCTTGAGTTGATCATGACTTTAAACCTTTAGTCCTCATGGAAGGAGAGACAAACTTTATCCATTACTGATCACATGATGATGATGTGTGTATGTTTCAGAAGGGACCAGGTCTGATGACTGCCTTCCACACGATTGCACAATACCTTATTTGCAGGAACCTGCTGTTTTCTAACTGTAGCTTTCAAGAAATGTTTCCTAAAAATAGATAATGTAATCCTTGGTCCATGATCCCCACTTTTACTATACAGTGTGGGGGACAACATTCACAGAATAAAATGGCAAATCATCCACATCCACAATCAAAAACCTGTCCCAGAATATCATTAAAATGTGATTCATATATCGTTGAAAGAGCAATGAGGTATTATGCAATTTAAGACCTCACTATATAATCAAGCTTTTCATCATGACAATCAAAGAGAGTTAAATATTCTTAAACCTCTTTCATACAAATTAAATTACAAGCCCCTCTGAGGTCCAGTTCACCAAGAATAGTGTGTGTGTGTGTGTGTGTGTGTGTGTGGTTATATCAAGAGTTCAGAAGAAAATTATCCTTTGAATAGTGATATCAAATACTTATGTCCTATATGAGCTAATAATGCGTATTTGGTCCCAATCTTTTCTAGCTTTCTTCCATGCCCTCCATAAGATGGAAAAAAAAAAACCTTCAGACTGAATATATTTCCAACAAATATTTAAAATTTTATTATTCATTTTTGACAGTTTATCCTGTGTCAAATACCAGCAATACATCATTTTAGAAAAATTCTTTTTAAGGTTATAATTCAGTGTGAAATTCAATCCTTTCTTCCACATATTCTCCCATTGGTCCAAAGTTATATTATATCCAAGGATTTTTGCCTGTCTTTTCATACAGTTTTCAACTTGTTCCATTTCCATTTTCAATAAAGTTTAAACACCTTAACAGTAATATGATAATCATTTGTACATAATTCCACACCAAATTCAATCTCACCATTTTCAAAGTCATAGTTCTTCTTATCAACTTTAATCTTTCTTTCAGTTGAATATAGGAAAACCAATCACATATAACACTCTGATTCCAGATCTTCTCTTGTTTTAACTTAAGATATACACGTTAAACATTTTTGTTTAGTTGTCATTTCTTTTCTAAAAATGGTTTATCACACATGTAATTTTTTTTTAAAGTCACACAATTGTTTGCTCTGTCACTAATATATGCAAACTGTTTATGAACATGTTACCCAAATGAGGCAGAATGTGTCTGAAAACAGCCATTAGAGGTTAATTATGAGGTACATTAATTCCATTTAGCACTTGAAGGATGAAAAGCAGAAATAGATGCCCTTGGAATAAAAGGTGAAGAATAGAGGCACACGTGCTACAGCAAAGGACTGATCTATGGACATTGGAACCATGCCTTTCTCATAATAAATGTCCAGTATCCAATTTATTAATGGTTCAGAGATTTACATTATATCAAGTCAATTGGTACATTTTAAGCATTAGCAGTTATACTAGGAAAACTTCTCTGTTAAATGTTACGTTGATATACTGATTGCATTGAAATTTCCCCTCAAATTTATTATTCATCTTTGATAATACCGTAATTTATTTTTCTCCACTATTTGAAGCATAGCTTCTGCAGCATAATTTAGTTCTGATCTTCATATTAGTTTGGTAGATAGTTTGATTTAAAATGTGCGCTAGTGTTTCATCCTTCTGTGTCTGCAATGGGAGAGCCATTACATTTGATAGGGTGTCTTTGTATGTTTGATGAGCATGCATTGCCTGGTCATGCATAAGCCAACATAGTAAGGATTTTCTGGTGATATCATGCTAGTTCCAGAGAGACTGAACACTATAAGCTGTCTTTGTGCTCAAGAAATGGCAAAGCAGACAGCTGTGCTCTGCAGCTGTACTCTAGAGTAAAAGAGAAATTTTAAAAAAGTTTCTTTTCCAGTTGATTTAACAGTCATGCAGCTGAAAAGAATTAAATTACACAGTTGAAGGCAAGCAAACCATTGTTTCCAAACCAATTTAGCCAATCATCTCTCTCTCTCCCCCTCTCTCTCTTTCTCTCTCATTATCTATCACCTATCTATAATTTCTCTCTATGGTTTGCATAGCACTCAGTTCTTTATGAGAGAGACAGTGATGTGGGTTTCAAGAAGCCAAGGCATGAATGGTGACATAATGGCTTTTGGATTCACCAGATTGATTTGAAAGCTAATATACAGAACATTTTTGTGATTTCCCCCCCTCCCCACTTATTTTTATTAACAAAATAAGGCAAATACATTTTTTTAAAAATAGTAACCAAGTAGGGTTTTTCTTCCACTTTCCTGCTTCCTGATAATTGGCAATAAAATAATAAATTAGAGTTGATATATGTGTGTCTGTTAAAGCATTTTAAAGGTAACTATTTCTCTGTTTCAAAGGTAACTATTTCTCTGCAGTATTGACCAAATAAGTGCATTGTTAACGTTAGTTTCCTATTTAGTATTAACTAAGGGGAGTAATTACATGGGCTGGGATTTTCTCCTGGATTGGCAGGATATGTTCTTTCTCTTCAGTTTCCCACCAAAGCCATTATGTTGGGTATAAAACTCTTCAGTGCCCATCCTTCTGTTTCTGATCTTTGGGTAGTTGCTGAATCTGCAATTCTTAAGTGGATTCTCAAAAATTAACCCAGAAACCAACCAGTCTCCAATGGTCCACAAAACTGCTGAATTTACCTCAGGTTCATCAGCCAATTATTGTCATTCCTAAAATTATATCTTTAGGCCTGCAGCTGTTTTCTCCCCATAACTTGCCCCACCAGCATTGTAGCAGCTCTTCCATTTCTTATGACAAAATTTCTGTCTCTGACAAAATGTGTTTTCTCTTCTTCTTCCAGATAACAATTGTGTATATATCTCCAAGACCATATGACAGGATGGCAAGACAGCTTTGAGCTGCTGTCACAAAGAGCTTTAAAGGTGACAACCAGCACTTTGTTGGACCTGGATGCTTTTAGGTCATGCATGTTAATGTATATCATTAGCATAATTACATAATGATGCGAATTAACACAACTAGGGTAAAAACATCATGTGCATAATTATGCAAAGTATGACATTGCTGAATTTGTGTGAATGTAGACTGAACAGAAACCTCAAATGGTTTATTATATTATTACCTTTATTGTTGTTGCATGTTTCGAAGACCTCGTCATCAAAAATGATAATTAAAATCAACAACCCTCAATGGACAGGATAATGTTTGTGACATGTCTCAGCTCTAGATGGAATGGACTTAGGCCACTTGCAGATGCTTTGTTGTTGAACAAAGTCATTATTACAAAAGTAAATAATATGCAAAATGACATTATTGTTCAACAATGAAAGTTGCAATTTCTTATTATTCCCGGAAATCTTAATTTGCTGTGCACTTTTATTTTAAATCTTTTATCATGTCCCAAGTTTTTAATGTAAACATTTCTAATGCCTGTTCTGTGTTCCTATTCCTACAGTCAATTATTTCTGCGCATTTAATTACTATAGGACTCTACTTTGCTCTTCAACTTATCCTCTCTCTTTTCAGAGATAGTAAACCATCTTCTTCTTCTCCAAAAGTTATGGGTGTGCCAACACTGGAGATTTTTAAGAAGAATCTGGACGACCATTTGCCTAAATGAGGCAAAGAGAAGGACCAGGGACACATGATAGCAGAGTTCCAATACTTGAGGGGCTGCCACACAAAGAGGGTCAGACTATTTTCCAAGGCACCAGAAGGCCAGATAAGGAATAATGGATGGAAACTGACCAAGGAGAGATTCAACCTGGAAATAAGGAGAAACTTTCTGACAATGAGAGCAATCAACCAGTGGAACAGCTTGCCTGCAGAGGTTGTGAGAGCACCAATACTTGAGACTTTCAAGAGGAGATTGGACAGACATTTGTCTGAAATGGTGTAGGGACTCCTGCTTGAGCGGGGGGTTGAACTAGATGACTACAAGGTCCCTTCCAACTCTAGTAGTAATCTAATCTAATCTAATCTTGTACTCTTTAAAAAAACATGGCAGGATGAAACATTACTAGAAGTGGAATGGCACTTTTATTCTTCTGTCTAATCTTTTTTTTAATTGTTCTTCTGCTTGTGCTTATGCAGCAAAGGATACTATTAAGTAGTAGCAGATGTGAAACAATGCAAAAATATTCACAAACAAACAAACTTCAAGAAAAATAACCCAGGAATGGAGTCCTAAAATAATTCTATAATATCTCCACAGCATGAAATGATGTGAACAGAGGTAGAATAGAAGTGAGTGAAAGAGAAACAGGGAGAAACAAGGAGGATGAGACAGTTTTATAAAGGTACCAAAAGAACCATCTAATTGGTTATTCATTTATTTTTTGGTGGTGCATAATGAAATGCAATGATAGATGTCTTCTGAGATGGAAGAGAGAAAAATCAAGAATCATCAATGGTCAAATCCAAGATATTAATATAACTAGAATCAGGCACAACAGGTATTCCCAAGGAGAACCGCAAAGGATTTATATTCCTTCAAACATGATTCTTATTATTTGGGGTAAAACAGTAAAATAACCCTTAAAATGTGCGCTACTGAAGAAAAAGCAGATTTTCCATATTGTATGTTGGAGAGTCAGTGGCTTGGCCCAGTAGGTTATGTTGTCCTGATAGTAGGCCCACAGGAACCATGTAGTCCTGGTTTGGCAGGTCAAGCTCTGGACAATTTGTAGCAATCCTTTAAGTGCAATCTTTTAAGGTCAGCAATATTAGACACCTTTTGCAACACAGCCTGGAGCTGAGAACAACCCACCATATTATTTATTTCTACAATTCCTATCTTGCAGATTGGCGATGGAACAGTACATGACAATCCTGTTGGGTAATTTATTTTTGTCTTCCATCTGCATGTAGGAGGGCTAAGGTGAGAAAGTAGCTTCAGCAGCTTTGCAATACAAAATGCTTCAAAATGAGATTTTTATCATGCAATTGTTCTGCTTCAGTTCACAGAATTTTACAGCACTCCAAATGATGTTTTTCATTTGTAATTCATCTGTGTTTTTCTCACCACTGCTTCCATCTTTTTTCTTTCACCCAATCCAAAAATCAATTAAGGAAGAATTGGTGGAATAGACAATACAGCTGCATAATGTATTTTGACTGGGAGTGCTTTGAGCTGTCTGTTTGGAAATGCCTATTTAATCAAGTTCTGAGTTGCACGGAATACCACACATTCTGTTAATTTACATGCAAACTAATTGTGCTTCTCAATGTTCAAACTCCAACAACTGTAAATGAAAGAAGTTAGAGTAGGATTTCCTCTCATGGATGCTGAAGTTATTCTCCAAGGACTAAGAATAGGAGAAGCCCTGAGAATTTATAAAGAACAATCTTGTCTCACAGATAACCATCGCCTCTGGTTACCTCAACTTCATATATTACACTTGGACTAGATTAAGCCTGATTTTGTTTTATTTTCAGTATAAATTCAATGTATATTCATACTTCTGTGAAGAAAGCTCAGAGTTTCTTTATCTACTTCACTGGCTGAACAGTAATAGTGTTTTGTTGTTATTTTGTCTTTTTGAGTTATGCACAATGCTCTGGGATATCTTGTGAGTAAGAAGTGGCTTATACATTTTATAACTACATTAAAAAATAAAGATTTTAGTCTCTCAGCCAAAGGCACAGGCAACACATATGTATCCTGGGACTATATCATATTGTATTACAAAGCTCTCCTGTTCTGGAATGTGCTGCATTTGCTTTTGTTAACAAATCCTCTTCATCCCCATGTGCTTGAGTCAGCAATATTTTCCCACATTTCGTCTAGTGAGAGTATCAGATATAACTGCTTACCCCTTTTATGAGCTGATAGTTCTCACTGCTTTTTTCTCCAGGGGTCCCAGGTTCCTCATCTGTAGTACGCTGGGAGGATGAAAGGAAGATAAAGAGTATTTACATATAGAGTTAAAGGAGGGGAAACCTTAATTCATTTTCCATGAGTTGTCCTGTTACTGTTCAATTACCAAAAACTAGGCCAACTATAAAAACAAATCTGCTCTGCTACAAACTAGCTTTAAGTTGATAGAATTGAGTCTGCATAGTTTATCAAAGCTGCATTATTATGGTATTTAATAATGATGATCATTTCCCCCATTGGGTTTCTTCTCACTATTCCTGATAAGTTTAGGATAATATTCTGTGATTTGTTTAGATAGTCCTCAGAGATTCGTAATTTGCTTCCTGCCAAATATTTATTCAGTAGTAAATTCATCTTTACTGCACTGAGGATTAAAATCCCACCAATTTTCAATCCAGATTTACTTTTGTGTTCCCTGCCTTATAACTGGTGTGAATTTACCTCTTTTTTCTCTTTCTTCTCCCCTTCTTGGCCGTTTTCTCCCTTGGAGTTACCCTTCTTTTCCACCCAGAGTTCTGACTTTTCCACCATCATACGAAGTTTGTCCAACTCTGATTTGATCACTTTGTAATTCTCAACATCTTGAGCAGAGATAAGTAGCTGGACCTGATTGAAATTACCATAAAGAACATCAGCTCATTCTGCTTATGCTGCTGGCTAGTACAAGGTGAAGGCCTATGGGTTATAATTCATTTGTCTTTCTCATAAGGTCTGATGGAATTTAAGACTAGGGATATGTTTCTTTTTATGATAACCTAGAGATATTTCTGATCCACAAAGAAATCCCTTCAGAAATAATATTTAAATAAAGAATTGCCACATTGCTTCCTGGCATGTAGTAGTTCCAGTCACAGCCCAATATCGCCATTGTCAAATTTGTGTATTTGACAAAAGATGTAAAAGTATAACATTCATCTGAAGGAGCTTACACCTTCCTTTTATGTTGAACTATGAATAGGGTTGAAACCAGTGGAGGGTTGAAACTACTGGAGATTGTGATGGTATCAGGGGTAAAACCAGCTCATAGAACCTTGCTCCTCACATGATAGAGATATGGTGGAATACAAATTTTTAATAAATAAATAAAATAATAACTTCATCATGATTTCTCTGCTGTGTGGGGTCCATGGTGCTCTTTTAGGTTGGTGGTTTTCTTGCAGACATTTCATTCCCATTCTAGGTAAATCATCAGTGCACCAGCACAATATCTCTAGAAAAATGGCCACTGGTTTTATATGGTTAGTGTCAACACATCGACAGTGTAATAAATATAAATAATTCCTTCATTTACCATTTGAAGTAGGCTGGGTCCAGCAGTTTTCATATTTTTAACATACATACCGGAAAACTATTGGCATTCCCTCTAGTATACCAAACTTCTCAAAATAGATTTAAAAAATGTGTTTTCTAGTTCCATAAATCATAAGTAGGCCCAAAGAGAGGCAGCATGCTCAATAGCAAAGCAGAAATAAACACATCATGTAAATTTGTTCCAAGAAGAATGAACTGTGAAGGTGAAAGGATTTACAGAAATGCAAAACGTACCCATCACTAAGATTTACACTGAGCGTTACCTGCTTAAAGGTGTGTAGGACTTCCTGACGCTGACTGAAATGTTTAAAGAGAAGCTGAAGAGAGCCTGAGACAAGAGGTGCATAATCATGCATTGTCAAATGGATTAGTACCCGGAGAAACATACGTCCTCCTTCATCATCCACTTCTAACATACTGCTTGTTTTTCTGTAGCCCAAAGAGAAAAAGAAAGAAGAAATCATAACCAACCTCTGGTTTTGAACTAGAGGATAAATTGCTTTAGCTATGTATGGGAAAAGGAACCAACCGCAATAATGGAAAATTAACCAGTACATTAAAACTCACCCAACCCCAAACATGGCTTCAGCCTGATCTCCAATCCGATCCAGATTCATTGTTGCAGCTAGAAGGAAAGAAAATGCATAAGAAACAAGAAATGTAACAATTGGGAAGTGATGGGGGACAAAAAAAGAAAAGACAAGGGAATATTTGAACTAGCTCATCAACTGTTTCTCAATCACCATTATATTTAAGTGAAAAGTAGATTTCCCCCCAGATGATTTAGCTTTAAAATGCCTTAGATATGCCAAAGCTATGCAAAATAGAGCAGATGAATGTTCTCTATATATGTATAATCCTTAATTGGGGGCAGAGAGGCGGGGAGAGTATCTTACATTCAAATCCATCTTCTGTTGAAGTCAACATGGCCATCTCTCATTCTTTGTAATAAATCATTACGATCCTAAACATTCCCATTTCCTATAGATATACTACCATCACACAGTAGATCCAAGATTTTCATTTAACGATCAAACATCCATCTACCTTTAGAGCATTATTGAACACTAAGGCAAAGTGAAGGCAGAAAAGATTTCTGGCTTCAAATCAAAAAGGGGGGAAAGTACCAGGAGAAGCTGGAGGCTTACTTGTAGAGTCAAAGGCTGGTGCCGTTCCATCCGCTGCACTGTCCTGCATGGGAAAAACTTCCACAAACTCCTTCTTGAACACTGAGAGCAAATAGGAGATCCTGTAATCCAGTCGCACGTTTAGAATAAACTAGGTATAAAAATATGAATATATGAAAAAAATGATCAGTCCAACCTTTTGGCCTGCAGGGGTCACATTAAGTGAAGAAGAATTATCTTGGGCCACATATAAAACATATAATGTATATAAATAAAAAACTTCCTTTAGTTTTTTTAAATATTTTTATTATCTTATGGGATTATATTACAAGCTGTTCTGGGCCACATGTAGTCCAAGGGTCACAGGTTGGACCCACCCAGACTAGCCCATTTACAGACTTTTCTAGCTTTTCATCATTTATTTCCTTTCTCTAAAGTCATTATCATAAATGGTCCCAGCAGAAGCAGCTATTGTGTCATACATTCATGGCTCATAGTGTGTGATTATAAAAACTACTGACTTGCTCTAACCTGCAATATCTCTAGAATTTTCAGCTTTGTTTCCATCACTACTATGTTTTCATTTTCTATGTTTCTTCCTCTATCTGCTGGCTCAGGAACAACCACGGCATTCATGTTCGATGAACCAAAGATGGACTGCTTCCTGCTCAACATCATGGTAGACATCATCTGGCCAACACCATGGATAGATCTTCGGACATTTTTCCCTAGGAAAGAAACCACATTCCACCAAATTTAATACTTGCTCCTATGTTCAGTCAGATCACTGAGGGTTTGTACAGCAAATTAAGGACATGGATAGAAGAAATCCCCATTGTAATCACACATCTGTGGTGAATTTTTTGAACTATATCTCAATTAAGATTCATTTCATTACTTATTTATCTATCTATCTATCTATCTATCTATCTATCTATCATCTATCTATCTATCTATCTATCTATCTATCTATCTA
>JANHGD010003069.1:43794-53919 GCA_027560375.1 Imantodes cenchoa
TATCCATCTCATGTATATAAACAATGATATATCTATGTATATTACCAATATGTACTTGACAAAAATAAATAAATAAAATAAAATAAAATAAATAAGATAAACAGCAATTGCAAGATTAACAGAAATGAAGAATATTGTGGAGGGATTTCAAATTGCTTTTGGAGAGGTTAAAGTGTGGTGGAAGTTTCTGCGGCAATAATATTAAGAGCTGTTCCCATCTTTGCATTCTCAGTTTTGGAGGTCATGTTGGGAATGAATAGTCTTTGGTTCTCATACTTAGCTGTGCATTAATCAATAGAAATGGGAGTCTCTGTGAGTGACCCCATTAAGTCTGGGTTGAAATACATTAGCAGAATGAGCAAAAGTTGAATTACTGTAGCCTGCATTACAGTATTGTATTATCTACCTGGAGTCTTGGGAAAGGCTGGAGGCAAGGTGAGGTAATGGCAATATGGAATAAGTTTCCACTATCTTTAATGTTAGCAGCTTTCATTAGCTGTAATCAAAAGGACCTTTGAAATAACGAGAACTATCTATAATGGAAGCATTTAGAGATAAGCTGAAATGAATGGACACCTTTGTTGGTATGGATGTTTTAGGACTAGTTCTACCAGAAGTGACGTGAGAGTTAGATTTCATGGTGGTGTAACCTCTCAGTCAATCAATAACATAAAGTAGAGTAGTCTGTAAAGAAAGGGGAATTCACGTCACCTGTTTTCTTTATATTTTCTTTTCACAACATTTATGATTTTATGGATGTGATGATTCTGGACAATTTGAGTCAAGATTCAATTGGCACATGCTTAACTTAGTTAATAATAAGCACATGCTATTGTTCCTACACCCCAGACTTAAAAATAAAATTACAAAGATGCAGGTAGTCTTTGATTTACAACTATTCATTCAGTGACCATATGAAGTTACAACAGCACTGAAAAAAGTGACTTACGATCATTTTCACAGTTACAACCTTTGCAGTGATGTGATCGAAATTCAGGCACTTTGGAAAGTTATAAAGTTGCATTGTTCCGGGTCATGTAATCAACATTTCTAACCTTCCCATTCGGCTTCCATCAAGCAAAGTCAAGGAGGAAGCCAAATCTGCATAACAATTGTGTGATTCACTTAAAAACTGCAGTGATTTACTTCACAACTGTGACCAAAAAAGGTTGTAAAATGGAACAGAACTACTGCCTTGCTTAGTAATGGAAATTTTGGGCTCAATTGTGGTCATAAGTCGAGGATTACCCGTATCTATGGCTGATAAAGGAAAAAACCCTTCAGGAGCTGATTCTGAATGGAGTCTCTCTGGTGGCGCAGTGGTTAAGACACTGAGTTTGTCGATCAGAAAGGTCGGCAGGTCGGCAGGTCGAATCCCTAGTATAGGTCTCCTGCATGAGCAAGGGGTTGGACTAGATGACCTCCAAGGTCCTTTCCAACTCTGTGACTGTTACTGCCTTCCATGATAACATACAGTTGCTACCGTAAATGGTGTCAAAGGACAAATAAAGGAGAATGGATGTTCCTTCTCTGAGTGGAGGTGGCTCAGTGGTTAGAGTGCAGTACTGCAGGCTAGTTCAATTGACTGCTAGTTCAGCAGATCAGCAGATCAAATCTCACCAGGCTCAAGGTTGACTCAGCCTTCCATCCTTCCGAGGTGGGTAAAATGAGGACCCAGATTTTTGGGGGCAATATGCTGATTCTGTAAACCACTTAGAAAGGGCTGTAAAGCACTATGAAGCGGTATATAAGTCTTAAGTGCTATTGCTATTGCTATTGCTTCTCAAAGAGCTGATTGAAAATGTGAGATTTTTATTTTCTCCAGTCACTAGCTTTTCTCCTGGCAAAATTTTCTTCCCTGAATTGTTAAAAGCATGGATTAGAAACAATAAGAAAAGATTTGGAAAGCTCAGTAGTTTGTATATGGCTAGTTATTTTCCATTTAGCAGGGCTAAATGTTGATACATAGAATGCAATATATCAATGCATCTGTCCATGTTGGGAAGTTGAGTGTCTCTCCCATGTGAGATTTGGTGGGAGGTAGGACATAAGATTAATGGAGTAGTCTGCTCAAAGAGATCTGGTAACACTCTCCCTGGTGATGTTTAAGCTAGCAGTAAAGAAGGGGTTACTGCATAAAATGTTTAATGCATAGCATTGCTGAGATAGATTCTGAAGGAGATTTGATTACAGTATGGTTTTAATTGTTTGAATGGTTTTATGAATAATATGTAAACCAACATAGAATTGTTAAGTGTATAAATATTGCAAGTAAATCAATCAATCAATCACACAATAGAGGAGAGGGAAGTTTTTCCTGTTTCTTAACTCTCACTTTTCTCTCTGCTGTCCTGGCCCCTGCTATCTAGTTCAATCCACACAGCATTAGTAGTATCTCTAAACCTGGGTTAGCAGTGTGCACTTTGTGTAACAGTATAGCCCAACTTAGAAGCCCATGGGAGATGACGTTGTTTTAGCAGTTGCTTTATTCAAGGGATTATGCATAGTGCAAACATGCATAGTATAATGTTTTCCAAGATACGATGGGGAAAGCTCACGTTATTTGGGTTAAATGCCATAATGGACAGCCAACATGTATGAGAATTAGCTATGGTAATGAAGAAACTGAATCTGGGGTTTCTGTTCCTATCTTATGCTTTCCCATATCCTTGTCAGTAACGATGACCATAAGTTTTCAGTCCAATCTAAATAACCAGCTCTGGTGTCTTTTCCATATTCCTTGGTATATTTCCATTTATCCACTTAGTCAGACCTTATTTTATGTTAATCCAGACCTTGTAAAACCCTTGTAAAACCTTGTGAGGAATTCAATTTCTTTCTCTTTTAGACCCTCATTAGGCTCTTCCTGAGTTCGCTTCCAACCATAGGTGGCCACCAGAATAACAGAATAATAAAGTTGGAAGAGACCTTCAGTGTCCTCTAGTCCAACCCCCTCCTCAAACAGAAAACTCTCTACTATTTCAGACAAATGATTGTCCAATATCTTCTTAAACACCTCCAGTGTTGGATCACCCACAACTTCTGGAGACAAGCTGTTCCACTGATTAATTGTTCTAACGATTTCTCCTGAATTCTAGGTTGGTTGTCTCCTTGATTAGTTCCCACCCATTGCTTCTTATCCTGCCTTCAGTTGTTTTGGAGAACAGGTTGACCCCATCTTCTTTGTGGCAGCCCCTTAGATACTGGAACACTGCTATCATATCACCCCATTAAACTAGACATGCCCAGTTCCTGCAACCGTTCTTCATATGTTTTAGCCGCAAAGTCCCCTAATCATCTTTGTTGCTCTTCTTTGCACTCTTTCTAGAGTCTCAACATCTTTTTTTTATATCGTGGTGACCAAAACTGGATGCAATATTGCTAATGTGGTCTTTTAAAGAGGTATTCACATTTCATGTGATCTTAATGCTATCCCTGTATTAAAGTAACCTAGGACTGTGTTGGCTTTTTTTGTGGGGTGGGGGGAGCTTCTGCACATTGCTGGCTCAGATTTGTGCTTCTAATTCAAAATCCTTTCAATCAAAGCTGCTGCTTCCTCCTCCATCAACGGGACAATGTGTGGGACATTTCCACTGTTCTCTAGATTAGGGGTGTCCAATGCTGACAAGTTTAAGACTTATGGACTTGGAAATCCACAGGTCTTAAGTTTGCCAATGTTTGGACACACCTGCTTAGATCCAATTAGATCCAATATGCTTCTAGTTAAGAACAGACTCTATGCTTTGCCCTCCTTGCTTTTCGAACAAAATTCATAACAGCATTAAAAGAGAACCATACAGATTACTCCAAGCATGTTAATGACGTTGTATGCAAGTCTTGTAATCCAGTTTATTGCTGCCACATCCCTGGTGTACTGAGACACAGCGAAGGTACATTTGTTACAGTTCTAAATAAAGGCAATATCATTTGAGATTCAGCCACTAAGAAAATCCCCATCATTTTCCATCTCTACATTATGTGCAATTGCCAGAGGGAACATTAGTTAACAAGCAATCAGCTCTGCGAAAACCTTTTGAAATTACTAATTCCCTCCTTATTGTATTTAGCCCTGAGGTGCCTGAGTCAAGGTTACTGTAGAAATTCTTCTCCCCACACAGACTTGAAACCAAGTTTACACTTATTTTCATGTTTGGTAATAGAAAATGCTAGCTTCTGAAGCACTAGTGTAATATGGAAGTGAAAGAGTCACAGGTATTTAGAATTTGTGATTTTCCTCTCATAACAGTTTAACACCTTGGCAACTTGAAATGTGTGGACTTCCAACTCCCAGTATTCCCCAGCCAGCATGAGTTGAATCTAACACATTTTAAAGTTGCCAAGGTTGAGAGACATTGATTTAGCATAACAACTCTCATGGATATGTGATTTGCCATCTAGCAAATCACATATCCAAAAACATATCTTATGTTTTTAAAGATTTCTAGACCTGGTATTGTATTATTTGAACTATGGTGCCTGACTTTATTCTTACCTATGTTTTTCTGTCTTTCCGTATTTGTTTTGATATAAGTAATATTCTGTTTACTGCTGCTGAAATTTTAAAAAAGCTGGGCAGATTATCTTCTGTTGAATCATTTATTAAGAAACAAGCTTTGATTTACCCTGTGGGAACCAATGGAAAATAGCCCCACAAGATTAATGACAGAGAGTCATTGGAAACTATTAGTGAATAGAAATGTCCTTTGAATGTATAGTTTTTGTAAACGACATGGTTGCTAATGTTATTTGACATTCAAGAAGGAGAGTTATAAAATAGATACAGAGGTATACATTCAGATTTTTTTTCTTACATCGTATGACTTTGAATGTTTCTCATCCTTGACAATTTATTTATTTATTTGTTTGTTTGTTTGTTTGTTTGGATTTATATGCCGCCCTTAGCTGGGGAATATTGGGAGTTGAAGTCCATACATCTTAAAGTGGCCAAGGTCGAGAAACATTGGTCTGTCTAGGCTCAGTTAAACTATTTAAAAATTGAACAGTAGCTATTTATATGGATAGAATAGAATAGAATAGAATAGAATATCCCAAAGATGCTTTTTCAAAAGGCAACTAGACTTTGTTTTTCCTTGAAGATGCTTTGCTTCTCATCCAAGAAGCTTCTTCAGTTCTGACTGAAAGGTGAATGGTTTGGTAATTGCATTATTATTATTATATTGAATAATTTTTGTTTATATGTTTTTTTTAACATTTTCCCTGGCTTTGTCGCTTTCTTATTCTTTTTTTAGCCAGTTTAGTTTACATTTTCTTTTTGAGCCTATACTTTATGATATAACAGTTTAGGTTTTGTCTGAAGTAGATTCACATAGGTTTGTTATCAATTCTAATTAACATGCAATATCTTTTAAGGGAATTTAACTGTAATGCACCATGACTTCTTTTAAAAACTGTAGATTTTGACAGCCAAGACATGCATTTTGGTTCATAAACACATTTGGAAAAGATGTCAAACATTCTGTACTTTTCCACTTAAATGCCTGCTTTTGAGCATGTTATTTGTTTATTGTAGTAAGATCGGGGGTTTTGTGGGTTACTAAGGTAACTTGTGGAGAATACTTACTGCTTAATTTTCTTTTAAAATTGCAGGGCATGCAAAAAATCACAGAAACTCTAGGAGACAAAACAGGGCAAAGCAATGGCCCCCCAATAGCATATTCTCTGACATAGAGGCTTTGAGACTTAACTTAGGGCAATTTCCTGCATCCAGTAAAAACAACACTGGCAACGTAAGGAAAAAAAGTAGTCCGCGAAGAATCAAACGATTTCTCTCCTACCCTCGATATGTGGAAGTTATGGTGGTGGCAGACAGTCGAATGGCTTCATATCATGGAACTAATCTTCAGCACTACATTTTGACATTAATGTCCATAGTAAGTATTAAAATTTATTTATTTTATTTATTATGTGTATCCCACCATTAATATCCCACCGCTCCTTACAGTCACTCATGCCCTCATCACCTCACGACTTGATTACTGCAATGCGCTCTACATGGGGCTACCCCTGAAGAGCGTCCGGAGACTGCAACTACTCCAGAATGCAGCCGCGAGAGCAGTAGTGGGTGTCCCTAGGTTCACCCGCTTATCCTCCATCCTCCGCGAGCTGCACTGGCTTCCTGTTGGTCTCCGAACGCAATTCAAGGTGTTGATGCTAACCTTTAAAGCCCTACCTGGCTCAGAACCAGGATATCTCCAGGACCGCATTCTACCGCATACCTCCCTCCGCCCGGTCAGATCACACAGAGTCAGGCTGCTTCGGGTCCCGTCAGCCAAAGACTGTGGGGCGGGCCCACGGGCCAGGTCCTTCTCTGTTGCCGCTCCGACCCTTTGGAATCAACTACCGCCTGAGGAAAGCAGTTAAAACCTGGCTGTGCCGTCAGGCCTGGGGCCAATGAGTATTTCATCTGAGGGTTGGCCCCCTGTGTATGATGTGTGTGTGTCTGTGTATTTTTAATGTACTGCTGCTCTTGTTTTAATGTATTTTAATCTTTTTTATTGTATTGTTTTTATGGTTGTAAGCCACCCAGAGTCCCCTGGGAATGGGTGGCATATAAATTTATTAAATAAATAAATTTATTAAATAAATAAATGATCATATTTTTCAGAGTTTCTCACACTTCTTGAGTTGTTTTCCCCTTCTTCAGAGCTGAAGAAGCTTCTTGGATGAGAAGTGAAACGTCTTCAAGGAAAAACCAAGAAAGTTCAGTTGCCTGTTGAAAAAGCACCTTTGGGACAACCAGGACCTGGAGGACGGAGGATCCCCAGAGACCATGATCACCACAAGCAACTCGGTGCGGCCCAGCTCACCTGTGCCAACTAACCGCTGCCACGTTGGCGCAGGAGAACTCCAAATGGCCACAGGGATAACTAGCCGCAGGTGGCCAGAGGAAGAGCCAGGCAGGCAGGTGAGCAAGAAGGTGGGCAGAGCGCAGAGCAGCGACAGTGGTGACCCGAGGCTTCCCATCTTCACACTTCCCAGCCTCTGCCCTCCCCACCCCTTAGGCCCGGAGCTTGATGTGACGGTGGTGGTGGTGGTGATGGGTGGGTGGGTGTGAAGACGGGATGCCCCTGGCTACTGGTGCCTCTCTGCTGCCCGCCGCCACCCCTGTCCCCAGCCTCTCTGGCCTGGCAGGGGCAGCAGCAGGGGCCTGTGAAAATGGAACCAGGTCACAGCGTGTCACTGTGACTTTAAAGACTCGCCATCCCCTGCCCCATGCGAGGAGCTGAGTGTTGCAAACTCAGGCGCACAGGCCAGGCCAGGCGGTGCTCCACGTCGCCCCTCTACACTCAAAGCAACCAAGGGCTCTCAGGAAATCAGTGAACAGTCCACAATACCCAGTCCAATTCTTCCAAAATGGATTGAATGAAAAAACCTCTGGCAGCTCAATGCTTGTAGGAACCTATTCTGAAAAGTGGACCCAGTTTAAAGATGTCGTCCTCATGCAGACTGTACGGACTGAGAACCCACAAGAGCATCAAGACTCCCACAAGACCATTTCAGCAGCCCTCCGGGGCGAGAACAAGGCCTAGGCAAACTGGCAGCGCTATCCGTCCTCTGCCGCAAGGAAAGTTTAAGCACCTGTAATCCACAGCACAGGTGGATTCCAATGGAGCTGGCACCCAGCAGCGTTCTGGGCGCTGGACTGCATCTCCCTCCCTCTTGTGGCTGCTTTGTGGCCCTCTTCTGCCCGAAGGAATTCCTTCCCTTTCTTGCCTGGCGCATCTTTGTTTCTTTAGTGCTCTTTAGACACATCTTCCCTCTTTAATGAGGGAAACTAGTTGAGGAACCGAGGTGGCTCAGTGGTTAGAGTGCAGCACTGCAGGCCGCTTCAACTGACTGCTAGTTCAGCAGTTCAGCAGTTCAAATCTCACCGGGTCCAAGTTGACTCAGTCTTCCATCCTTCCGAGGTGGGTAAAATGAGGACCCAGAGGCTGATTCTGTAAACCACTTAGAGAGGGCTGTAAAGCACTATGAAGCGGTATATAAGTTTAAGTGCTATATTGCTATAAACAGTGCAAGTGGCTCTCTCAGTTCTCCTGGGTGTGTATGTGTGTGTGTGGGTGAGTGTTTGAATTACCTCCACCCACCCAGGATCAAACTGCCCGTAATTTGGCTGTTGGGGATTTAATGACGTAACTGGTTGGGGAGCTGCTCCTTGGCCTAGGCTACCCCCAGAAGGAAATATCTGGCCCCAAAAGTCCTTTGTTCTGGGGCAGGGAGGGGTGCATCTGGGCACCACCCACTCCTTGTGGTCTCCCAGATACCAAAAGCCGGAACACCCTCCCACAAGCCAGCAGCCAAATACCTGACATTCCTGGGAGCCCAGTCACACTTGAGGCAGGTGGGGAGGAAAGGACAGGATTTCCCAGGCTTGCCTTTCTGCTTCCAGAGCCAGAGGGGAGCTGAATGGAGCAGCTCTTCCTTTCATCTTGGAGGTGGGGGGAGGTGAGAGAGAGAGAGGGGCTGAGGGAGCAGATCCAAGGTGCAGCCCCAGGTCATTCTGTTTCTCTGCTTGGGTAAGAAAAGATCTCCGAAACCAGCTTGGGCTGCCTAGCATACATTATGGTTATGATTCAGTGCCATTTTCTGGCTTCATTCGGTGACCAAGGCTAGCATGTTGTCCTCATTCAATCCCTAAAGTGAGAGGTGAGGGCCAGGCGATGTCATTTATAGTTTTGTGCATTTAAGGGTGGTCTAGGCCAGGGGTCTCCAAGCTTTGCTGGCTGAGGAATTCTGGGAGTTGAAGTTCACAAGTCTTAAAGTTGCCAAGGTTGGAGACCCCTGGCCTAGGCTGAATTGTCCAGCCTTAAGGAGACCCTGGTATAGGTGATTTGGGTTCTCTTGAAATGCAGGAATGGAGCATCAGTGGGAAGACATTGTCCCACTTGATAGAAGACACAAGACAGTAACAAATCTAGCAGAAACTAACAAGAGATTTAGCACAGGAATGGCGGGAAATGCTTTTCTTCTTCCGGCGCTCAGCTGGGAATTCAGAGACCAGTTGCTGGCCTCTCTATGATTTTCTAGGTTGGTACCCAGGGCTCCGAGTCCCCCTGGCAGTTTCTCAGCCAACGCAGGGAGGGGGCAACTCTGAGAGTCGAGGCCCACCCATCTTAAAGTCATTGAAGTTGAGAAGCACCCCCTGCGCGATGTTTTCAAAAATCCAAGTGCTTTCTCCAACTTGAAGAGCTCCCAGGTTGCATTCCCACGATATTTACCATATTGACCCCCCCCCTTCATTTCTGAATCCAGAATTTCTCAAACCTGGGGAGTGGGATTTGCGCACCTACAGAAGGGCAACTTTTGGGACCGAAAACAGCTCATCTCTAAGAAGACAAAGCTTCACACTTGAGAACTGAAACGATGACCCAAAGCAGATGGCTCTTCACTTTTGGAGTGATTAATTTGAGTTTAATTTGCTAATTAAGCAAAGCCATTTTTGAAATGCCACCACTATATCAAGCCTATTTTACCTATCCTATTTTACCTGTCTCAGAATAAACATTGGTTTAGAAAGCCTATCCCCAATCAGAAAGCAAGCAGATTTTTCTGTTTGTTTTTTTAACATTTTTTTGCAATACATTTGATCATGCAGAGGAAATGCAGGGAGATGAGAGGCAGGGAGGGCTGGTGCCTTTCGGGCTTCTTGGCTGCATTAGTCATGATGGCACTGATGGTGTAATATGGGAACAGCACAGTACACAGAAACAATGGACTTGGTTTTGTCAAAACTCGTAAGATTTTGGTGAGAGTTTCTGAATCACAGCATTTTCTGCAACTCAGAAGTTTACCCAAAGCCCCTGATGCACCTTCCTGAGCCGAGGTGGCACCGTGGTTAGAATTCAGTACTGCAGGCTACTTCAACTGACAGTTCAGCAGATCAAATCCCACCAGGCTCAAGGTTGACTCAGCCTTCCATCCTTTTGAGGTGGGTAAAATGAGGATCCAGATTGTTGGGGGCAAGAGGCTGACTGTAAACCGCTTAGAGAGGGCTGGAAAGCACCGTGAAGCGGTATGTAAGTCTAAGTCAGCGGTTCTCAACCTGGGGGTCGGGACCCCTTTGGGGGTCGAACGACCATTTCACAGGGGTCGCCTAAGACCATC
>JANHGD010003070.1:17324-28807 GCA_027560375.1 Imantodes cenchoa
GTTCACCTTTTTTCAACTTTATTATCTACATACTATAGATGTACTTTCATGGACCACTGAAAGGAGGAAATGGCTCAGATGCTTTGCCCAAGAGTGTGATCGGCAACAAGCTTTTAAGGGGCTGCCAGAAAGAAGGGAGGGCAATGTATTTTCCAAAGCACCAGAAGGCAAAACAAGAAGCAATGAATGGAAACTGAACAAAGAGAGAAGCAACGTAAAACTAAGGAGAAACTTCCTGACAGTGAGAACCAATATAGGTGCAGAAATATTTCACTCATAATTTGACATTACTGTATTACACAAATAGCCATTTGTGTAATACAGCCTGCATATTGTTCAAAACAGTAATTAGTATTATGGCTGATGTTTGACAGCAAATCTAAAAGTCAAAGATCACAAAAGTCCTTCTTTCTCTGTATACAGAACATCACATACCAGGAATAGCATATTAAGCTGGACTTATGCAACCTGTGTACAAAATAAACACATACATATTTATGCTCTGGACTATAGACATTAAATGCATGTAAATCCCTGAAAAATATGTGGTAGCCCTGGGCAAAAGAAAGGCAGTAAAATCACTCTGGGTTTAGGGATAGTGTAAAATATTAACACATGATAAATAATGGAACAATTAAAAATAATAGCACAGAGGTTTTTTCTCTCTCTCCGTCTCTCCCTTCCTTCCTTTTTCTTTTTCTTTCTCTTTCTTTCTTCCTTTCTTCTCTCCCTTCCTTCCTTTTTCTTTCTCTCTTTCTCATCTATCTCTTCCTCTTTCTTTCTTTCTTTCTTTCTCTTTCTTTCTTTCTTTCTTTCTTCCTTCCTTCCTCTCTCTCTCTCTCTCTCTCTCACACACACACACACACACACACACACACACACACACACCAGAGCAGCAGCAGTGGAAGGAAGAAAGTGGTGTGTCTGCAGGACCCGAGGCAGATGCAGGCGTCTGTGGCGGTCACCCAAACCCCCATGGAAGCCGAGCATGCCAGGCCCAAAAGGTGAGTAAGCCTCGCCATGTCATGTGCCTCTGCTGTCTCAGGGCAGAGGGTTCAGCTGCATCCTGGACTAGCTGAGGAACTGCGGGAAGCCTCCTGCATGTTGTACATCACCACCCCCTCCCGGCCTTCGGCCATGTCTCCGTGCTGTTTTCAGCTGACCACCTCCTTGGCTGGCTGGCTGATCTTGCCAGAGAATGGCCATCTTAGTGTGAAATCACTGGCTCAAGTTTCAAGTCCTCATGGGTGCGGCAGGAGAGGGCTATGGCGGTGGGGAAGGTGCTTCAGGAGGCGCTGGCCGGCCCAGAGAGAGAAGCCAGCCCAGCAAGCTTTGTATTCACATGGCTGCAAAGCTTGCCAAGCTGCCCCCCGCTACCATCCACGCCGCCGTGGTTGCAACGCCACCTGCTTTGGGAGGTGCTGGCCAGCTGGGAGCAGAGTATTCTAGCACAAATTCTTACCTGTGTATAGGCAGGAGGCAGTTGGATGCCATGGCAAAGGTGAGGGCAGAGCGAGCATCTCAGCGGGGGACCAGTTTGGAGGTGTGGCCAGCCAGAGGATACTACCAGTTCAGAAAACCACACCAAATTTCCGCTAACAGTTCTTCTGAACTGGTCCGAACTGGTAGCAACCCACCTCTGTCAACCTTTGTAGCTTGGCCCAGCTGGGTGGAAGAGTGGAACTGGACCATATGAGCATTGGGCCAGCGTGCATCCATTTGCATGCAGCTCGACTATGCGATAATCGGGCCGGTGCATACACAGCTCAACTTGCATGAGTTGGACTGTGTGTGCATGTGCACCAGCCCACCACTTACATGACCACATCAGCCCACCACTCACATGAGTTAAGCTGCACATGCACACTGGCACACTGGCCTGACACTCACACAGTCCACGAGGTGGGGGACCCCTGGATTAGAATATTATGCTTGGTTTTCTTTTTTTTACAATATCCTTAATCTTCTTTTAATTTATAGCATACACTTTATATGAAACTTGCTTCAATTAGTATACTTCTCTTAATTTATACTTACCTTTCAAAAGTAAATGCTAAACCTGGGAGAATCGCTAATGTTCTTAAAGCATGTACAGGTACTTGATGTTGCAGCTTTGACCTGTTTTGCATCTAGTATCAAGCTCTGCCACCTTGAGAGGTCTCTTTCAGTGGTGGGATTCAAAAACATTTACTGCCTGTTCTGTGGGCGTGGCCTGATGGACGTGGTGTGACTTGGTGGGTGTAGCAGTGGAAGGATACTGTAAAATCTAATTCCCTCCCCACTCCAGGAGAAGGTTACTTCAAAATCCCCATTTCTTCCTGATCAGCTGGGACTTGGGAGGCAGAGAATAGATGGGGGTGTGGCCAGTCAGAGGTGGTATTTACCGGTTCTCCGAATTACTCAAAATTTCCGCTACCGGTTCTCCAGAAGTAGTCAGAACCTGCTGAATCCGAGCTCTGGTCACTTTCTTTCCATCAAAATACTTCGGTTTCAGTCTAGATTCTTCTCTAAAGTATATTATTTTAAAATGTTACACTTGCAAATGCTGAGAAGTGTGATTTAAAACCTTCCATCTTCAGAGAATGCAAGAGTACAAACCTAGCATTTGGCTGTCTTTAACTTTTTAAAGCAGCCACAACTTTTCCTGAGGTCATGTGGCTATGCCTCTGGAACTACGCTTCCACCCCTGTGGGGACTCCAAAGCACCCTTTTTGGAACTGAAGCTGGGGCACTGCCCAGCCTTACTTTTCATTCACACTTTTATCAAAACACATTCTGAAGTAAACAAAATATTGGACAATTAATATTTTATCATAGTTTTCATAAACTTTGGGAACGCACAATTATTTTCAAGTAGAAGCAAGAAGAAATGTATTTTTAAAATCTGAGCAACAGACTATGTCAATATTTACAATCCCCTTTTCATGTAGGTTTCTTTCAAATTTTCTTGGGAGCCTAGCAGCACAGATACTCCAACATAAAACAGCTGAAATGTATTCTTGTAGTTAGAAATTAGAGATGGGAAATGTCGACAGCTTCTTCTGAGCTAGTCATGATTTCTTTTTAATAAGGAACAAACACATTTTTCTCATTTTTTCTGGAACAACCTCCAGTATCTAGCCTCTGCTTTGGAAAAATCATTCGATCAGCAACCAGGATGCCTGCTTTAAATGACCAATCATGAATAAGAAATCAGAAAGGCTCAGGAAAAAGAGAATAAGGAATTCAGAGATCTCTGGAACTCCTTTGCAAGGAATTGATTGAGCATTTTTATTGCTCAACTGCACATTTTTTTTCCTCTCTGGACTCAAACTGGCTTCCATCACTTTTCTCTCTGAACAACATTTGCAGTTCCACAAAGATCCAATTCACATATCATGCTAAACCAAGTTTGCTTAAGCAGCTTTGATTAAATAAACGATCACTGTCTCTTTTTGCACAATGTAAAATCATAAGCCAGGATTTACAAACCACAATTGTTGGATTCATACAATCCAACAGACTGCATTATGTCATAGTACTGAGCCACAATCCCAAGCTAACTCTTTTATTATAGCATAACGTTTTCTGAATTGCCCAAATATTATGTTAATATACCCTTATAACAGTGATTGGTTCCTACAGATGCGGTCCAATGCGCCGTTCCGGTAGCAGCTCACCGATTGCGCAATTTGCGCACGACCATTCCGGTGCCGTCTTTGCCGGTCCGTGTGCTGCGCCATCTTTTTTTCTTATTTTTGCACGTGCTAGATTTTGGTGATTTTTTGCTTCTGTGCATGCACGGAATAGTATAGTAGTATCGATTAGTATAGATGGAGAACTATAATTGGTAGAGGCTGAGGCACTTTCGGGTTAGGCTTTCTTGGGCAGCAAAATGGCTTGAAGCAACTCTACACACAAGTTGTCCATGGGAGAACAGGAAAGAGGGAGAAAGTGATGAAAACAATGTCATGCATCATGAGGTTGCATACATAAGCATGTGATGAGGCATGTAGTATGACAGCTAATCTGCCTTTTTTTAAACTTAAAGCTTTCAGACATTCCTTCCCTCATCTATATACTACTAAAACTCTTGGGTCTGTTTACCTGTTTGTAACCTTCAAATGGGTGAAATGATGGCATCATCCATTTTTGAACCAAAGTAGTTCAAATGGGTTAAATTTTTAAAATGTGCTCAAAAATCCAGGAACCATCCCTCCCACTCCCGCTGTTTTTTTGCCCACTGAGGTCATTCATTGCTCTGTTTAGGTAAGTAAGTCAATCTCTCTAAAATGATGAAAACAACTGTAATGATGATGCACAGTCACAAGTTGTGTAGCATTTCACAAATTTTGATATCTACATCCATTGAGAGCAGAATTGCATTACCACCATCTGTAATGCAGTTAATTTTGAGAAAGTGGCATTGCAAGTGCAGATAGATGTGGGGGAAATGGCATTTCACCTACCCTTTGAAATTTCCAGCCAGACAGGGCAGCAGAAATGGGTTATTTTATGTTATTGTATTTTATTTATTTCCAGCAAAACCTTTCAAAAGGTTTTTCTGTCCTCTTGCTTCCAATAGAGAGCAGCTAGGGAAGAGACACAAAGAGCTCTAGATATGCTGATTTGTTTCTAATTTAAAATATACCAGCACCATTTCAGCCCCAAAATGTTTAGGATCCTAATATCTTAGAGACTGACTATTCCTATAAGTATTAGTCTAGCTTCTGCTGTCCATTTACGAGGTCATCTGTATATCGTAGTACTACTACATTTTTGTCAAATATAAAGTGGTGCTACTTTTTAAAGATTTCAACTTCTCTTCTTTATTCTTTTAATAAATATTTCTTTTTTCAGTATCATAAACACAAATTCATATACTAGATTTTATATCTGTCTGTTTGCCTAGCAAGATATTCAAATTAATCAGTTTGGTGCCTTTGAGTTATTGTTATTGTCTTTAAATATATTGAAATTCTGATTGCAAGACAGATAGGCAACTTTCAAATTATATTTCTTGTCTTTCTGTCTCTTTACGTCTTCTTTAAGAATTAAATTAACAGAGGATATAAATCTGGATTCTCAGCCCTCCCCTGCCTTTCTTGAATAATGTATTCAAAATATATAATTTTCGTGGTTTACTGAAAGAATGAAAGCATTTCTGGCTTTCTGACCTCATTTATTGACTCAGTGCAATAAATAATTCAGTCATCTTTGAGAGGATGCGTGCTTTCACTCTCTATATCAGACAGCATGTTCAGTGGGAATTCATTTCACAGCAGCCCAACAGAATTTATATACTCCGTATCTTCACAAATGTTTAGATTGAATCAATCACTTCCTTTTAAAAGAATAGAACCTCTATCTGAGGGCTGCGACTACATATCACTGTTTCCTGTAAACAATATACCTTGTATTAAACAGAAGAGTTGAACAAATGGATTTGAAGGATGCCTCAGGAACACAGACTGAAGAAAATAGCTACCAGAAAGTGATTCGGGTCAATAATATAGTTCCGTGATGGCGATCCTATGGCACGTGTGCCCGAAGTGGCACATGGAGCCATGTTGCAAGGCACACATGGCATCGCTCGTTCCTTTTTCAGGTTTCTAGTGCGCATGCACATGCGATGATCAGTTGGCCTTTGCGCATGCGGCAGTGCTGGAAACCGGAAGAGCCAGCTGATTGGCATGTGTGCATGCATGGCAGTAACCAGAAGACTTGCTAGCCAGCGCGTATGTGCACGCTGGAAACCGGAAGTTCATTTTCCAGCATGCGCATGCCTCCTGGGTAGCTCCTCTTCCTGGTCGTGGCCCAGACGAGTGCGCAAAGTGTTCCTTTTTCAGCACTGGGTGCCACACATGAGAACGCACGCTCCCTTTTTGGCACTCAGTGCCGAAAAGGTTCACCATCACTCTCTTATACCATTTCAGACAAATGGTTGTCCAATCTATGTGACGGAGATCCACAATTTCTGAAGATAGGTCATCCACGGATTAATTGTTCTGATTGTCAGGAAATTTCTCCTTAGTTCTAGGTTGTTAGTCTCCTTGATTAGTTTCCACCCATTGCTTCTTGTCTTGCCTTCAGGTGCTTTGGAGGATAGGTTGACCTCCCTCTACTTGGTGGCAGCCCCTCAAATCTTGGAACACTGCTATCATATTAGGCCTCAGAGGTGGGTTCCTCCTGGTTCAGACCGGTTTGCCCGAACTGGTAGTGATCTGCTGGTGATGTCACGATGATGTCACTGAACTAGACGAAAGCAACAATGGCCTTCTTTTGCAGGCTCTCTCTCTAATTCCTTACAGATAGTTCTCCAATGACAATAGTTCATTTAGTGACGGTTCAAATTTACGATGGCACTGAAAAAAGGAATTTATGACCGTTTTTCACACAACCGTTGCAGCATCGCCACAACCACGTGATCAAAATTCAGATGCTTGGTAACCAGTTCATATTTATGACGGTTGCAGTGTCTTGGGGTTATGTGATCCCCTTTTCAAACCTTCTGGCAATGGGGAAGCCAGATTCACTTAACGACTATGTTACTAAGTTAGCAAGTGCAGTGATTCGCTTAACAACTGTGGCAAGGAAGGTCTTTAGCGACGCATTAGGATGCTCAGATACAGTGGCAAACACTAGCATGGCACAGTAGCTGGATGCTTGGGATGACTGCATAGACAAAGAGCAAGTAATGTTTTTAAATGGAACCACAAAAGTGTAAAGGATCCATTACAATGTTTTCAGCCATAAGATGGCGGTATAAACCAGTCTTGAGAACAGTCCATGTACATCAGTGTTTTTCAAACTT
The DNA here is from genome assembly GCA_027560375.1 of Imantodes cenchoa. NCBI lineage: Eukaryota > Metazoa > Chordata > Lepidosauria > Squamata > Dipsadidae > Imantodes > Imantodes cenchoa. The sequence continues at coordinate 24,118 of JANHGD010003070.1, forward strand.
GGCAACTTTAGATTAACATAGTTGGACGGGACCTTGTAGGTCATCTAGTCCAACCCTCCCCCCACCCAAGCAGGAGATCCTACACCATTTCTGACAAATGGCAGTCCAATCTCTTCTTGAAAGCCTCAAGTGATGAAGCTCCCACAACTTCAGATTAGATTAGATGGACAGAGTTGGAAGGGACCTTGCAGGTCATCTAGTCCAACCGCCTGCCCAAGCAGGAAGACCCAACATCTGCCTCTACCTAGGATCGAACTCACAACCTCCTGATTGTGAGGCAAGAGCTCCACCTCTAGGCCACAACAGCTGACTAAAGTTAGGTTATCCAGTAGGACAAAGTTATCTAGTGAGATGTAATGGTGAAAAACGTGAAGAACTGGGCACCCCAGAGTCAAGTTTACCCTCAACTGTGGAGGTTCACTGGGAGACTAAGCCAGCCACTCTTTCTCTGCCCAACACACTTTGCAAGAATATTGTTGTGGACTTAAAACGTAGGACGATCCCCATGGGAACCACTTTGAGGAAAGGTAGGCTCAATAAACTAATACATAACCATTCATCCACTTTGAAGGTCTGAGCAAGCACACACTCAAAGCTGCTCACCATCTCGTTTCTAAGAACAAAGCAGAGGCATCCTTTTGTTTGGCTCTGCTCCACAGCCCTGAGAGCTTCTAGCCAAGCTTTGGCACATGAGGTCTTAGAAGGCCCTCCTCTCCTCTTCCGGCTAGCCTGCCAAAACAAGGCTGGAGAAGTTGCCCTGCTCACCTCCTTCAACACAGGCTTAGCGTTAAGTTTATTTATTTATTTAGTTGTATTTATAGGCCGCCCAACTCCCGAAGGACTCTGGGCGGCGTACAGCAGGGCAAGAACAATAGAAAATACAACAATATATAAAAATAGTCCAATACTATTACAATTAAAATAATTACTCACACAATAAACCATTCATTCCACATGTACAATCAAGGAGGGGGAGGTCACGTCCAAGCAGCCCAGGGACACATGTCCTGCCCTCCTTCCCCACTATCAAGTCCAGCAGAGTACTTCAAAATGTAAGTGCTATGGGTGATGGGCATCTGGGGAGGAGGCCTAAACACTTCAAAGTCATGGTGGGGTGGGATGGGGGAGAGAGGTGGGAAACATTGTAACATCTATGTGGTCAGTTGTAAGGGCAAATAACCGCAGGCACGTTGCAATGGTCCTAACTTTGAAGTAGGGGTTGTATGCAATTTTGGATATCTGTTGTAATTTTGAATATTCCTTAAATAAACTTAATTGGAAGGAGGGATAAGTGCTTTCAAACTAGCCAAATTTTGCTGTGGTAACCTCACAATAAAGGTAGTATTACTATCCATGATTTTCCTGCTCTGGATTATCTTGAAAGGTTGACAGTTATGTAGAAATGAATCAAAGGGCTTCAGGGGGAATTTCAGAGAGGACATCCCCAAGCCCAGTGCATTTTGCTCCATTTCAGCCCAATCTCAGGTTCATTTAATTGATCATCTTTATGCCACTCACCTTGGCATCCTTGCAAACTTCTTTATAGACCACATGAAGAGGGGTGGTTTCAAAATCCAACAGATTTGTAGAGACTTGAGCAATGTTTTCCTCATCCAAATACCATCCCATGCCTTGCACCTGTTTCAACCGCCCAGGCTGTAAGTGAGAAACAGAGAAGACTCTGAAAAGCAAACAAGTTCAGCCTTTTGTACTAGATTCCAATTTGTTGCTCTATTTTTTTTAAAAAAAGCAGGACCCACAAATCTGATGTCTGCCTTGCCTTGTTTTGAGACTTTATTGGAGTGCAGAATAGCAATATCTACAAGGCAACCTTCCCTTGAGTACCTGGTTCTTACTACGGCCCTGCTCTCGAATGTTAAGTGCTATCCGGTGTGCCAGTTCCTTTGTGCACAGCAAGTTGATGTTGTATGCAATGAGGAATTTTCGTGCTCCTGTTACAGTGGCTCCCCATCTTGGAACAAAAGTTGCAGGACCAAAATCAGGAGTCCATTCTGGCTTTTTTAGCTTGAGAGAAAGAGAGAAAGTAAAGAGTGCTTTTACTTTAATACTATAAACATGTTCTTTGTCAACTTTTATAATTTGCTGGGCAATAACATTCTATCAAAATGATTTGACACAGAAGTGATTTCAAAATCACAAAAGTCTATTGTTCTATGGATGACAACAATATATTGTATCAAGTCTTGGATGTTAGTATTCTAGACTGAATGTTTTCCATGGTTGCTATGCTTCGATTCTCCATAAGAAATATACTAAGAAGATTTTAATATATTTTCTACAGTCTGTTGAACTTGGCATAGACAATGAAGAGGAAATCATCAGAGATGAAGACACACAACTGATATTTCCAATAATTCTTTAAAAACTGGAATTAGTTTATAGGCTGAAATATTCAACAATTACAAAGGTGTCTGGAGATATTGATATATTTCTATTTTTTAAAAAAAATTAAGCCTTTATACAATATCAGCATTGATGTGCTGGCATCAAACTAAAGCAAATTTTCTACTTACTCTGTAATGACGTGTTGTATAATATTCAATATTTGTTATCTATGAATCTCTTATACTATTTAAAAGACGTTGGGTGTGGAACATACATTTGTTTTGCCAATAAAAGATAAAATGAATATCTTATGGCTGTGCAAAGCAATGAAAATACCTAAACATATGGATTAGCAAAGGAAAATACAAGAAGAAGTTTGATTATAGGAGTAATTTATTTAATTTAATTTATTTTATTAGACCACAACAGAACTACAACCACATAAAAGTATATAATCTAAAAATTTTATAATCTAAAAATTATTATTACATTATTACATTCATAACCCAGCATGTTTTTATCTATTTTCAGTGGATTCAATTTTGTTTTGAACAACCACCTCCACCACCCATGTGGAAAACCCACAGCCGCCAGCTGATTGGAGTGATTGGTGGGAGATCAGCCCACCCTAGCCATGCCCATCCAGCCCCCCCAAGGTCAAACACAATCTTGATGCAGCCCTCAATGAAATCGAGTTTGACACCCCTGGTATAGCTAATGTTAAAAATACTATTGTTATCTTACTTTTTCAGACAGGGTTTCATATTCCCCTGCTCGGAGCGCAGGCAAAGATCTTCTGCTCTCATTCAGAGCTGCTTCACCATATAGGTACACTGCAAATAAAAGTTACATTCATTGAGAGTTGTCATCTTGAAATCTAAAGAGACCGGTTTGCAAGAAATTAATGGTACATCAAAAGAATGGATAGGAGGCCTAGTAGCTGTACAAACCTGTGCTGCATAATTAGCGTTAGCTTTAGGCTTTGATAGTCCAGTTGAGATTTTGAGGGCCTTCCTTTCTCTCAGGAACCCATTCCTTTTTTATCATTTTTATATCTGCCATTTGCTTTCCCTGGGCTTCTATCCACAACCCCATATCATAATTTAGATGATAGAGCAAAGCTTTAAAAAAAAACCAGGGGTTCCATCTGCTAGGCCTTGCCTGGAGAAGTTTTAGAGATTGAAAATTAAAATAATTTTACCTATGGGAAAACAAGATTGCTTCACTGAAACGGAATTGGTGGACTGAAATGGGGAGAGGGAGCATGAATTGGAATGTCCTTTGGCTGATTGCTGAGTGCTTGCCTATTATGAATGTAGAAGTAGAATTCTAGCACCATCTTCTGGCTTCCCACTTAGTGCCAGTATTGGAATACTGACAGCTTCAGAATAAAACTGAGCACTAATTATTGCTCATATAGGAAAAGGAAATAAGATTTAATAGTCTGTTCAGAACTTCATCACAGCAGAGTAAGAGACTTTCTCAACAGGTCTGCATAGAGTGTATCAAGATCTTTACTCAAATTTGATAGGCATGTTGTCACTAAACAAGAAGATCATATATCTTTTTGGGGACTAGAACAAAGGCTCCTTTCTGTGAATGGTCAAACAGAATTTTAAACTGAAATTGATTAGTTATTGCAGTCTTTCAGACCCAGCTTATTTTTCCATGACAGGCTCACCAGGCACATGAAGTTCATCTGCTAAGCATTTCCCAAAGATATTGGCAGAACAAATACACTCTTCCATGGTAACGTTCCTCACAGGAATGAATGGGCAAACATCCATCGCTCCCATTCGGGGGTGCTCACCTGTATACAAAAGCAAAGCATTAAAATGTGTAACAAAATCAGAAAGAATATCAGGAATAAGTAATCATAAAACAGATAAAATATAGAGTATGTTTTGTTTTCATTTTTTGGGAAATATTGAATAAACTATACTAGTGGTCCCCAACCATTCTGGAACCAGGGACCAGTTTCACGGAAGACAATTTTTCCATGGACCAGGGTATTGGTGGTTTTGCACCAGGGGTGAAATGCTCCCGGTTCGCAACAGATCGCAGGGACCGGTAGGAGCTGGCTTCAATGGTTCTGCAGACCGGTAGCGATGGCTGGCTGGCCATGCCCTCGTACCGGTCCTCCACCTGGCCCTCAATTGCCAGCCCAGCTGTTTTCCTGCTCTCTGCTTTTCCTTGTAAAAAAAATTTCTTTTTTAAAAAATGGGGCTTTTTTCCCCGCCAATCCAATCAGCTGGGCTCTGCTTCCGGTCCCACCCCCACCCCCAGGCTATTCCCCTGTGCCACATGGGCACAGCACAGGTACTCACTTTAGCCATTTCAACTA
>JANHGD010003070.1:120310-130328 GCA_027560375.1 Imantodes cenchoa
GGAACACTGCTATCATGTCTCCCCTGGTCCTTCTCTTCGCTAGGCTAGCCATGCCCAGTTCCTGTAACAGTTCTTCATAAGTTTTAGTCTCCAATCCCCTAATTATTCTGGTTGCTCTTCTTTGCACTCTTTCCAGAATCTCAACATCTTTTTTATGATGTGGTGACCAAAACTGGATGCAGTACTCTATTTGTGGTCTTACTAAGTTTGATGTATAAATAAATAAATAAATAACCCACATCATATTCCATTTTCAAGGATGGATGAACCTAATAACTTTGCTCAGTAAAGTAGACTCCGGTATATCTGTTAATCTACACTGATTGGAATAGCAGAAAGATTTAGATTAAATTGTGCCATTGGTGTATTTACCTTGGTCTGGAAACTGTAAGGAGAAGAGAGTTGACATCCCTATCTCAGACTCTTAGCACGAGTGCACCTATGAATATGTGTATGTTGCCATCCTCCCATCATACTTACTCTCCTGCTAATATTTTCATTTCATTTTAGGATTTTTATTGGTAAGGTAATGATTCATGTTCTTCAATTCAACAGTATTCATCTAGCTTGTGTCTGTGTGGATCCCCTGCTCATTATCTTGTCTTAGAACTAGGAAAGGTAAATGTATGATATCCATTGTATACTGTATACAGTCATCAACTTTTCTAATCTCAGCAATCAGAATGCTTACATAGAGGAATATCAGAGTTACTCATCTTCTTTATCAAAAAGTACTTTTGCTTTCAGAGATGTATATCATTATGAGATTTACTAGCAGGGGTAAATCTGTGTTTCTTTGCCATAGGCAAATCTAAGTGTTATTATGTTCATGTGTTTTTCAGGGTTTTTTAACAAGATCTACACCAGGGAGCAATAACTTTGCCAATCAGTAAGTTATCGTGAATCAAATAACCAGGAGTGGAGACAACATCAATGCACTCCTTTGCAGAAATGAAGAAGAGCTTTCATTCCTGTGCTTTCATCAGTTGTTCTACATGGTTCAGTAATAATTTCCTTCACATTTTTCTACAAGCATTTATGTAGGAAATATTGCAGCAAGAAGATTTTTTTTCTTTCAGTGGCAGCTTAACAAGATTAAACTGCTTTTCTTATTTTCTCTCTCAGACCATCCATATGCTTATGGAAGAAAACTGATGGAGGGACTGAATTTAATCACAACATTGTTTTCTTAATTTAAATATCAAATGGTTGAAGATCACATGCATTGGCCATCCATTTGATTATAAATCTTTATTGCTATAGTTTAGATTTCTTTTAGCATTCTTTTTCTTTTCATTCAAGGAGAAAACATTTTAGGATTGTTTCCTGAACATTATTGGTACATTTCTTCTTCCGTTTATGGGAATTCCGATTATAATCACAGTTTAAAAAAGGTTTTCCAGTGTAGCAAGATATTTCAATCTTTTTATTCTTCCAGAGTAATTATTCTGCTTTTGTCTTAGTCTCCTTACCAACTGGATCTCTGTCCCCATCATGGTGTACATATCGTTGCTGGCTGTAGTGCTTTGGGTATTAGAGAAGCGATGTGGCAAGAGATTCCAAAGTAAAAATAAAACTTTGATTTTTTTAAAAAAAAGATGGATACTTATATAGGAAAGCCTACATTGAGCAGTTTTTATAATGTACCCTGTCCATACTCAACTTTCCAAGAATACTCCTTAGCTAGAAAAAGTCAGACTTTTGCCCTAGGCAAGTGATGGCAAACCTATGACATGAGTGTCAAATGTGACATGCCACAATGTTTAGGGTGATTAGCATTCACCAACACCCAACAACTGTTCTTAAAAGCAAGCCCCATTCTCTCACAATTTTCTGAGGCAATGGAGGCGATGCAAAGAAGGCATCTGGACTCTCTAGATATAGTGCAAGAATCAGGTATGCTTTTGCAGAGGGTGTGGAAGAGAATTCTCCAAAGCCACTTTAATAACATATGACCCGGGTAGGCCTCGGGCCTGTCAGTAGAAAGAGACTACCACTTGAAGGTAAGCAGCATGCAGCAGATCCTGTGAAACGTTGGGCACTGTTGCCCAAGGTTCATGCGCTTTGGGGAATGGCGTGAGACAGCCTTTTTGAGTGGCAATGGTGGCGTTAGGACTGAGGTCAAGGCCTGGGCCTCTACTTCAGACCCAATGTGGCCCTGCCATTGAATGCTGTGCTCAGAGTGGCCTAGATGGTGCAGAGAGGATACAGAAAATTGTTTTTCTTTTGTTTGGGGATGCAAGCAGCGACATGTCAGCAAAGTCAAGTTAGGCATTTTCTGAATTTTTAACACATCGAACCCAAAAGATTTGCCATCACTGCCTAGAACTGGCACACATTTCTCCTTTCATGGCCCCTTTCAAATCCTGTTCTTCTTCCATGTAATGAGTTCCATTTTGTTTAAAATTAAATGATGTCAACCTGTTCAAGAACATTGTGAGAATTAGATACACAAGCTAATGAAAGGAGAAATGGGAAGATAAGATGTTGCTAGCTAAATTAGGCCTAATTTTAACTCGTTTTATTATTTTGGGTCTTGATTATAGCTTTTTTCCCCATAAAACTGCAGGTTGCCTCTCAAGAAGCCAGAGAGACAAGCCAAGATATCCTACGACTGCTCTGAAGAGGAGCTGATGGCAACAATAGAGCAAGAGTACTGTCGCTGAAGCCACTCACTGCTATACCAATATAAACAAATTTATTATCTAGGGGCTAGGTGATAAAACTACAGTATTTCTGAGGAAAAAGTGTACTAGCATGGTATCCATAAAGACAACTCAGAACGCTGACCAGAGTGATACAACTACAGGAAACTCTTGTATCCAAACATTTCCTGTGGAGCCAAATGAGAATGTTCTTTATAGAAAAAAGAAAAATTATACACAAATGTTCATGTTCACCTAAAACTTGAGGTGTGAAGTAGTGAAAGAGCAATCATTTGTCCACTTTTTAATGAAACTAAAGATCATTAACTTTGAGTGGTCTTACTGCATAGGGTCTTACTGCGGAATATTAAAAATAATAAGGACAATACCAATAAATCAGTAAGACCTTAATTACTCCTGCACCCGATGTTTTGGGTCACATGGCCCATCTTTACAATACTGGTTAATGCCAGTGTGCCTAAATGGAAGCATCCTTGAGAAAATCTCAGGATGGCAATAATTATTTTGTCTGATATACTCCTGAGTGATCACTGTAGATTAGTGGCTAACCAGCTCTGCTGGTCACTTGCAGAGAATCGCATAGGCTGAAGTACCTCTTACCGAGAATATGTGACAAAAATGTTCCTTCTAAATCATATTCCTGTCAGATGTCTGCATGCAAAATGGAAGCATGAAGTTAAAAAAAAGGTTCTGTTCCTAAAGATGTTAGTGGTGCAATGTGCTTTGTGTATCTTAGTAGATGCAAAGAGCACCAGAGGGGCTTGTGTGCTGTGGCCACTTTGCCTAGTTATCTCTGTGTGAATCTCATCTCAGACTCAATGATTTGGAAGGACCATTTAAGATATCCAGCTCAATTCTCTGCTTAGTGTAAAATAATAACAAATGGCTATCTAATCTGTTTCATTGGAAGGAGAAGCTCAGCACCTCTCTGTCCAAAGGTACAATGCAAAATTGACTATTGTACTTGCATCATTCAGGGAGTTGCTGACATGCAGTGTGCATGCTCACACATGCTCCAAAGCACCTTTGTTTCCTTGGAATCAAACACAAATTATTCTGTTTCCCCTTTTTAGATTTTTAATTAAATTTTTAACAACATTATTCTCTTGAATTTTTTTGTTTCTACATCTGTCTTATGAAGGTATATCTACCCTTTCGGGGGGAAAGAAGAAATCTTGTCAACATTCATGCTGGCAGGATTCTGAAACATTTCAGCAAGATTAGAATATAAATATTGGAAATATTAGCATATACTTTATGCTCATGTATTGCTGATGGACTGAGTTAATACTCAGATAATATAATAATAAGGAAGACTTTAACTGTGGAGAGTATTTATACTGTTTCGGGTTTGCAAAATGTACTATGTAGCTTTCATGTTCAAATATAAGAAACATGTCTATTAATACAATGGTATTACTGTTATACAATTATTTATATAATGGTATCTGTCCAGAGAGTTCAATCTGTTAGGATTGTTGTGCTGTGGATTCCATTGATTAAAAAATATCTTATTTCAGAACACTGGAAGTGAAACTTCTTTGTAGTAATGCCTGCCTGCTGGAACCATCACATTTATAACCAATCTCTGACTTGGGGAAATATCTGGAGACTCCTATGTTCCAGGGGACATTGAATTGAAACTTAAATGCTATACTTAAGCCAAGTGTTAACATTAGCAATGGATACTATAATTCTCCTATTCCTTTACGGTACTTTTTCACATTAAGAAGATTGTCCACAGAAGGGAAGAGAAAATACAACCAAAACTTTATGTAAATATCCACTTTACTAGAAGAGGAATTACAGCACAGCCCTTGAAGAAATACAAGAGTATTTGTATTTATATTCACACAAGTAACAAGGATTTCACCATAAATGCTGAACAGAAAGTAACAAATAGGTTTATTTATATAAAATATTAGGCACAAAATTTTACTACATTGAACGATAGTTCCCATAATCCAGAGTCAAATAGCCAATAATTAGGTCATAAAATTGTCCAGAAAGGAAAAAGAGGACTCAGTGTATTTTAGAAAAGGGGGAAAGGTAGTTTCAAATTAATCAAACTTGCGGTCTGATTATATGAACTGAATTTATACCACAAACATGTCTATTCTTACAAGCTTTAAAAATTAATGAGGATATTCTTTTTCTTCTATTAATTAAAAATTAAGAATAAATTGGGAGAATACTACTGGGTGATCTGCAGATTTATCAATTTGCTTCAATAACTCAAAATATAGCAAGTATGAGCGAAAGAGAAAAACACACACCCATGCATGTGTGTGTGTGTGTATACATACACACACACATACACACACATATATACCCAAACACACGCATACACACATATATATACACACACATTGAGGTGCGGTTTTTTATAATATTTGCATATCTAGTGACCAATCAAATGCAGCCCAGTCACTATGAGCCATCATAGCCAGCCAGCTTTCTGTTCTAGCATTTACAGTAACTACGGTAGTTCAAATTGCAATAATGCAAAAGCTTTCAAACACCAGGCAAATTATCATATATGGCTGAGGACTACATATACATGGCAACCTGGTTTAATCTCATTTCAAAGGAAGCCTACTTACACTTGATTTGGGAGTGCAAGCCAAAATGAAATGTTCCCATCAACTGAAAATAATTCATCTATCCGAGAGCTGCTATGTTCTAAGAGAAAGAAATTCCTGATCCTTACAGTTTGCTTCATGAACACTAGTCTCTTCAAATTCAGATAGTTGAATACTTAGAATGGGTACCATTAAAATGACAGTCCAGCAGATTTTCAAAACATGTTAGTTTTGCCTAGATTCACCCTCCCTACCCCTGCCATATTGGAAAATGTCATGCAGTTTAACATGAATTGCTCCCTGGGATGAAGTGAAAGGAAAATCATAATATCCCGATGTTCTCAGGCTGTTGCTACTGGTGCAAAATAAAGCTAATAAAACAACTGACCCAACATTAATATTACCTAAGTGTTATTTTGGAACATATACCAAATGTAGTTTTCAAACATTCCAGCAAATTCCTATCATCCACGGAAATATCTCAGATAGCTTCAGAATAAATAAAAGTATTGCAAGCATGTCTTAACAAAGATAACCAATGTATATTGCAAATGTCAAAGATCTATTTAGTTTAAGATAGTAATGATATATCAGATATATTCCATACATATACACCATGCTTTCATATACTCATTTAAAAACAATTTTCTCAGCTTGAGATGCAGTATTTGGCATGTCATCATAGATGATATCTCATGACAAGTAAGTCTGATTTCCCACAGGACCCTCCAAAATACAAGTAACAATTATCTATTACTTCAGTTACTCATTCAGCTTATACAGTACTGTAGAAGACGACACAAGAAAAGAAAACAAAAGTAAAGCATTTTTGCTCTAAGAATTTTTAAGGCAGCTTTAAAATACAGAATTATCACTTTCAGGTAAGTCTTATTTTTATCTCTTGGACATAAGCCCACGAGTGACACCCATTCCATCTTATTTTAAAAGCATAAAGTACTGCAACTCAAGAGATTTTAGTGCAAGGTGTGCAGCTGAATCCTCCCAATGTCTTTCCCACACTCACAGAATAGCATCTTTCAGTGAGACAAATTGCCTCATGAATCCTGACCGTGCCCTGGATTCTCCAGAATAGATTTTGGAGAGTGTCAGTGCCAATATTGGATTTGATCAAGGAATCCTTCTGCCTTAATTCTGTAAATCAAACAGCCTCATTTGCTCTGCTGACCTTCCTAGAAAGGCTTATGTGAAAATTCTTGATCAACCAACAGTGAGGAGGTGAGAAGTTTTAGTTGTTTGTTTAGATCAGAGGTTGGGAATTTTGGCCCATGATTTGCGGACTTCAACTCGCAGAATTCCTGAGCCAGCATGGCTGGCTCAGGAATTCTCCAAATTGAAGTCCACAAGTCATAAAAGGGCCAGCGTTCCGCACTCCTGGTTTAGATGATTAAAAAAACTAGTGCAAGCAAGAGTACATTTTTAACTTTGGCCTTCCGGCTTTTATGTACGGCTACACCAAGAGCATAATCCAAACTAAGTTATGCGGCTAGTACTTATTAAATTTAAAAAGGTAGATTTAAGGATGCACTTAATACCTTTTATGGAAATGCAAGTTTCTGACTGAATTATATCGTTGAGGAGATGCAGCCCACAATTCTGTTAAGTTAGCCATACTGAAAGAAAGAGACTACTTCTCAATTACAATAATTAAAGTATTAACAATTATAATGAAGTAGGTCATTATCACAAGTCACTGTTTCCTTAATAGTATGTCCAAACTCAATGTCATTGTGTTTTATAATATTCAAGACATCAATTGTGATGTAGCAAATGTCCTGAAATTCTGTATTAAATATCTGATTTTGATGTGAGTTGATTCACATATTAAACCCATACTCAAACAGCTGATAACCATAGGCATAGTTCTGTTCGCATGTCAACAAGTTTTGCTGACCCATACATGGAACAGCACACCTTGGGCAGTATGGAATAATGAATAGGGGGAAATTAATTCAGTGCCACTGCAGGCCAGGTCTTTTCAGCTTTGATGCACATGGTTGATGACACAACAAAGTGAATCCTGAGCTAGCTGAATAAGCCAACTTTAAATACAATCTCTAGCATCTATCTCCAGATAGTGTGCTCCAAACGGTTATTGATATGGCAGGCAATCCTAAAGCAGATTGTCTCAGGTATGAAATTGAAGTTCAGACCCAAGTTTGATAATCAGTTTGGACTGTATTCACATCAAGGAGAACAGTTTCTGAGAGGTAGTTTTGACCTCCCATACCACTGCTTTCAGAGGATAAATGCAGAATCAAGCTATAGCAGCTACATTTGTACAAAGTAGACAGAAAACTAGTGTAAAACTGAAAACAACCAAGTCAGCCTGCTTCACTTTCTATTATTCTTACTCAAGTAAAGATAAATTTTCAAAGAATAGTCCTTGCTAATATTCTATCCCGCTCTACCCTTAAATATATTTTCTTTTTCTGAAGTGCTGGTGATTCTCCCAAAATCTTGGAAGAATGAAAAGGGGAAAAAAAAGATAATGTAACATTAAGTGGGGCAAATACTGAAGCAGGGAAAGAAGGTAGAAAAAGAGGAAGAGAAAAATACTTTCCCACCCTCCCCAACAGGAAAGCATAACTTGTAGAAATTAAGTTAAAAATCAGTAAAAGCGGTAATTTTGGGAACAATAAAGTTCATCACAAAATTTGTGTTTTGGCCAGCTGGCCAGCCCACTACCCTGGCGATAACATTGGGAGGAGCATGCTCAGAGCATTCTCATTCCTTGGCTTCTCTAGCACTGCAATCCGATTCAGTTTGCCAACTTCCGTTTGCCAGCTGGGCACCTTCTTGGTCATGTGACGACGTGCATGTTTTGTCAGGTGATCGCTACGCATGAAACGGCGGTCGCAGACTGGACAGGCAAACTTCTTCTCCCCTGTGTGGGTTCTGCGGTGGCGAGAAAGCTCGTCAGAACGGGCAAATTTTTTATCGCAACCTTCCCAGCTACAAGTGAAAGGTTTTTCTCCTGGAATGAAGAAGGAAAGACAATTCAAAAATAAATTCCTTGGATTCTCCAATGAAATTATTAAATATGTTCTATCAAGTAAACAAAAGAACAAACAGAAGTAACTGGAAGCTTTTGCCCATACTGTAAAATAGATCACAATTTTGATGCAGCTCAAAAGGGTTATTTGGGGAAAGAAAACTTGTTCTAGGAGTCTATTTTATAAATACTGATAAGCAGGGATGGGTTCCTACCGGTGCGGTCCAGTGCGCCCGCACCGGTAGCGACCTGCTGATGATGTCACCTGTCCCGGTCCAGTCGGTTGCCGGTCCCTGGGTGCCACCATCTTTTTAAAAACATTTTTTACATTTTTTTAAAAAAAAATTCTACTGCACATGCGCTGCCTTCCTGCAAGCTTTCCAAAGAGGAAAGAGTTGAGTCCCTTCTTGTCTCGTTTCATTTCATCTTGAGCAGATCAGAGGGTGGACAAAAGATTTCCCCCTTAGAACTGGGACATTTCTGCTGATTCCTGGCAATAATGCCTTTTGCTGGCCACTCCCACCCAGTCACATGATCGGCAAGCCATGCCCACAAAATAAGCCACGCCTACAGAGTAGTAGTAAAAAATTTAGGAACCCGCCCCTGCTGATAAGATATAGGAAGTTCAATCCTCTTAGTATACAGGTAGTCCTTAACTTATAGCTATTTGTTTAGTGACCATTGAAAGTTGTAACAGCACTGAACAAAGTGACTTATGACTGTTTTTCACACTTATGGCCATTGCAGCATTCCCATGGTCAAGTGATCAAAATCCGGACGCTTGGCAACTGGTATGTATTTACGACGGTTGCAGTGTCCTTTTGTGACCTTCTGACAACCATGATACTGACTTAATAACTGCAGTGATCCACTTAACACCTGAGGCAAGGAAGGTCACAAAGTGGGGCTAAGTTCACTTAAAACTGTCTGGCTTAGCAACAGAAATTTTGGGCTCAACTGTGGTCGTAAGTCAAGGACTACTTGTAATGTTAACATGTCATTAGTATCAATGCTAAGTTATGCCAGTTTATTTTGTGCTCCTATTGTAAAGATTAGAAGCACACTAAGCATTTTGCTACAAAATGTTCCACACAACTCCAAAGGCCACTCCAAACTTTCTCTCAAAGTGGTTTGATCTTGAAACGGGATCATTCTGAAGTCCATCGATTTTAGAATATTTCACCATGAAAAGTTCTTTTTTCAAATTTTTTGGGAATGTCAATGCAATTCCCCCTCCCCCAATCTACTTCTTCTACTGTAGTTAAGTCAAGGAATGGGATCTGTAAATACCCTCCCCCTTTCCCTCTATACATTGTGTAAAGATTCAACGGCACCTTTTTTTTGCGTGCCTGAACATCTTCCTTTGCCTCTAAATCAGGGGTCTCCAATCTTGGCAACTTTAAGCAAAGCAAAGCAAAGCTGGCTGGGGAATTCTGGGAATTGAAGTCCGCCAGGCTTAAAGTTGCCAAGGTTGGAGACCCCTACTCTAAATCACAGACATTTGCATGGTTTCTCAGCGTCTCTAAGATGTGATAGATCAGTGATAGCGAACCTTTTTTCCCTCGGCTGCCGAAAGCGTGTGTGTGTGTGCCTATCGCACACACGCGAGTGCCCACAACCATAATTCAATGCCTGGGGAGGGCGAAAACAGCCTCCCTTGCCCACCCCAGAGGCTCTCTGGAGGCCGGAAACGGCCCATTTCCTGACTTCCGGTGGGTCCAGTAGGCCCAATTTTCACCCTCCCCAGGCTCCAGAGG